>WSYH01010701.1:0-22567 GCA_036426205.1 Ascaphus truei | reverse complement strand
GCTGGTGTTGTAGTGGTGTAGAGGAGGGTGATGTAGTTGGTGTCTAGAGCTCCAGTATTGGTGGGGAGAGGTCAATGTGCTGTGTGTGGGAGGAATGTGGGCAGCAATGTGGTGTTGTGTGTGTGTGTGTGCAATGTGTGTGTGTGTGTGTGGTGTGTGTGTGTGTGTGTGTACAAGAGGAGGCGGCAGGGCAGTGGTGGATTAGATAGCTGCAGTGTAGAGTGTATAGAGGTGGTTTATGTATTTACCTTTTATTTGAATAAAAAAAATATTTAACTATACAAAAGTGTAGATTAATAGAAAAAGCCTACATTTAGCCTCTATAATAGTAATAATCCCCTCGAACAGGGCATTACTGCCAATAATGCCCTTGCTGGCTTCAACTCTTCCAGCCAGGGCATTATTGGCCAGTAATGCCTGTTTCAGGGGATTATTACATAAATATACACACACGCATTGATGGCTTCCTCAGGGCTGATGACAACCTCTCTGCTTGTCTCTCTCTGCTGCTCTCATATACCGCTGATCAGGGTGCTGGGGTCAGTGCAGGCTGGGCTCGGTCTCATACCTGCTCAGGGTGCTGGGTCGGTGGCAGGTGTACTCGGTCTCATACTGCTCAGGGTGCTGGGTTGTGCAGGTGGGCTCAGGCTCTCACACCTGCTCAGGGGCTGGGTCTGTGCAGGTGACTCGGTCTCACCTGCTCAGGGTGCTGGGTTAGTGCAGGGCTGGGCTCGTCTCTCACACCTGCTCAGGGTGTGGGTTAGTGCAGGCTGGGGCTCGGTCTCTCACACCTCCTCAGGGCGTGGGTCAGTGCAGGTGGGGGTGGATATTGCAGATTAGAATAATGATGACTGTAGGCACCAGGAGCTTTTGATAGTACAAACAAGAACTTTATTCACAGCGTTGACAATGCTCTCCATACAAAAAAAACCAGACCCCTTCTGACATTAACTGGTGGGAAACAATATGTTACTTTGTGCTACTTCCTGGTAGCTCTCGCTCCTTTGCTGGGGGAGGTACTTATGCTTGTTTCCCTTAGTATTGATTAGATTGGCAATTCCTGCATAGCTTAATAGTGCCCATCTCAGGGGCCCCCTTGTTGGGGATAGCGAAAGGGACTAAACCCAGCTAAATACGGCCCCAAATAGGAAGCCGGTATCTAGCTGATGAGTCCAGCAGTGAGCTGGTTAATTGCAGCTACAGACAATTAGCCAGTCTCACCTGTCTCACCAGACAGATAGAAATGCCTCCTGCTTTATCTGCAGGGGATCTCTGTAGCACTGAGGCGCTGTGTGCTGTCAGAGAGATTCCAGGATGCAGCGAACCCTGGAACCCGCCAGAGGGTGCACCCCACGGACACCAACCCCCCGACCCGGACTGAGGGAAGAGCCCCTGAAACCAGGTACCTCTTGGACTTTGGGGGTAAGAGGCCTATCCTCCCAGCCCTGCAGATAGAGACGGGGAAGTGTGGATCTCAGCTCTACAAAGGGATAGGTGTTGTGGTTTATTTTGTATGCGGCCTTTTGTAAGCTACGGGCTAAATAAAAACCAATGGTTATTTCCCCCAAATCTATGTCTCCCGGGTTATACCTCTGCCCTCTTACAGGAGCACAGACTGCTTTTCTGAAATCAGTGTCCCATTACTGTTGTGCGACATACCTTGGCCAATCAGAGCTGGCTTTTAAAGGTTTGCGTTGGCTCGGCGGTGGAAGAGTGGCGGAGCGTCTTACCTGCTCCGGCATGTCCCTGCTCCTCATCTCTGCGACGCTGCGGATATTGATGAACACAACACGTTGTCATGGCAAGATGAGGCGAAGCGCGGATAGAAGGCAAGAGGCCTTACAGGGGCCCCGCACTCTCCCCCCCCGGCAATATGTTTAACCGGCCCTGTGATGGCCATACATATTGCATCAGGAGTTTACTAGGACCTTCGGTGAGGCCGATCCGATCATGCTCCGGAGGCTTCTACCCGAAAACTCCCTGTGAGCACATGATTAACCCTTCCCACATGAGAACATCTTGGGCCATTGGTATAGGCGCTAACTAATAGGGCACGTTCCTTAAACTGAAATAAATAAATGGTGACAGGACATCCTTAATGCACCATAACTCAGTATATACTTAAACATATATACAAGGCTCATGGTGAGGCACTATAACTGAACTCCAAGGAACCTGCTTCTGGAACATTGGCGGAGCTGTGTATATATCCTCTATACTTTTGCATAGTCATCCTCATCACATGGTGTGGAGGGCAATCCAGAGTGATCCACCCGGTTAACCTACTAAGGCTATAACCCTTTACATTACTTGAGAACATAATCGGATGAGGAGCGGTCCCACTGAGTATCTAAATCTGCAGCGAAGTTGGCTGTTTAACCTTTAACCTTGCTACATTGTTGACAAAATCCGACACCAGTGGCAGTCATCTGTAATCAATTTGTACATTTCAGCCAACTGTACAAGCTTCAGGCGTCGGACACGGAGACGCCTCCTTCCGAATGATCACAAACACTAATCAAAATGGGACATTTGGCCACCTTCGCCGCAGCCGTTTCGCCGCCAGCCACTTGTAAGCTAGTTGTATTACTAGTTTGGATAGGAGGTTAATTTGAGGGGTTTTAGCGGTTAGGGTGTTTACTTACCTTAGCAGAGGGGGAGGGGAGTGAAATGGCAGCGGCAAATGTCCTAGACCTTGTTATGTGCTGGTTACATTAACCCACGCCGGACCTGCTTATTTTATTCTCTAAGGCTATTTAATAACGTCCTTGGCTTAAAAAAAAATAATGCAAAAACCAATAAAAAAAAAAAAACACAGCACCAGATATATTTGAAAATAAAATCCCATTTCATCTATTTTTTCTTGATAGGTTCGCCAAAGTTTTCGCATCGGTATTGTTCCATGGTGCAGCCAGCACAATGTCATACACAGAACCTGTAAAGATGTAGCCAACGGTATTCCAACCCGCGAATGCAGACGGGAAAGCCCCGCCCGCCTTCTCCCCCGTGCGGCGGATTCAAAGCCGGTCTCGCCGGTGCGCCGTGTATGTCCCGCTGCAGCGCAATGCGGGTTGCGACAACGTTGGCTGCATCTGCATTTGACCTCTGGGTTGGGAGTTCATTCTCGGCAGCGGAAACCGCTTTTTCAGTCTGCGTCCAGGTCACTGCGAACGCTTCTGCCTTACCAGCTTTGCACATCATTGAGGCCAACAACTTGGACACAATGGAGCCTCTCTTCCTATCTGCATGCTTGCGTAGGGGAAGTAGGGGATCACGCCGCTGATGGTTGGCACAAGACGTCCTGCAGCGTAGACCATGATTAGGAGTCCATGTTGTGGGTTCACATCCCTGGAAACAAGGGAGAAGGAGACCCAATGCACGAACGCTGTACTCTCTTTCCCAAATCACATTGTGCTACGTACACAATGACACAATAAGTGTGCTACTTGCACAGCTGTTGCATATAGCAATAGTAAAGGCATGCTATAACAAATACATGAATCGATGCGCATTGTTTGACCAACTTATTTGAACCACTTTGCAGAGGTATGCTATTTATTGATGGCCTTCCCTAAATAAGCACATAAGGACCTTGAAATGTACATAGGGATATTGGAGTATGCCGTGACATGTACACAATGGAGGAACAGAATGGATGTCGGGATATGAGAAATAGAAGGATCTACAGATCTAACTTTCTGGGAAGGTGGAGCCGGGAGAAACGCAAGGTACACAATCAGTGCTGTCCCATTGACAAGATGCACAAGCCCATAATAGAGGTGGCGCGGACAAATACCGCAAGCTCACCGAAAATGCCCCGGGACAGAGAGAAAGGAACACGGATATTTAGGAAGCAGGGAATGGAGAGAAGACAGGAGCGATGGTAATGCAGGAAGTAGGAGTATAGGTAGGCTACTGGCTCATTGTCAATATCTCTACAATTACACTGCAAGCCAGGGCCAACTCCAGTCCTCAAGGGCCACCAACAGGTCAGGTTTTCAGGATCTCTCTGCTTCATCACCGGTGCCTCAATCAGTCCTGCTCTTCAGCACAAGTGGCTCAGAGTTGATTGAGCCACCTGTGCTGAAGCTGGGATATTCTGAAAAACATGACCTGTTGGGGGAGATGGGGGGGGGGGGGGGGGGCTTGAGGACTGGAGTTGAGCACCAAAGATGCTAAAATGAGGGCCTCTAAACTATTTAAAACTTTTGCTGCCACAGCCTGCAATGCATGCTGGTGCCGCCTGGCAGCAAAAATGGTTAATCCTGCCAAGTATAATGGTGATAAGAGGCTAGAAAAATGTTGACGAAATCTTACAAAAACAAAAGCAAATGAAAGCACTCGGTCCAAGGCGCCGTTGAGGTACGTGCAGGATGGGGGGCTGTTACACCAAAAAACGGAGACGTGAGCCGGACTGCACATGAAGCGATTACTCACTTGGAAACCGTCGGATGATGAAGACGTCCTTCCTCGCACGGATTCCTGGATCTGAACCGTGTTTCTGAGAAGAAAATGGACTGTTAGACTCATTCAGCTGAACCGTTAACGCTTTCTTCTCCGCCCGTGGGCGTTATAGAATCGGGATGTGTCAGGCGACTAGAATGGCATATACCAGACTAAATAAGATCACAAATAGCGGATACTAACAGATCGAACAGTAACAACACAATGAATAAGACAAAGTGCCAGATATAAGTATGAAAACACACACACACACACACACACACACCCACCAATAACAGAATTACACACACACACACACACACACAACACCAATAAACACACAAAGTACCACACACACACACACGTATAAAATAGTATTGACACAGCAGTATAAAGTACTATACACAGACACATACCAGTATTAAAACTATTACACACACACACACACCAGTATAAAGTACTATACACAACACACACACACCTGTATAAAGTACTATGCACAGACCCACAGCAGTATAAAGACACACACCACTATACACAGACACACCAGTTATAAAGTACTATACACAAAGACACAGACCAGAGTTGTTTTTAGTACTAGTAAGAAGTGGAGGAGAGAAAAGCTGCTATACTGACACAGTTATTTATTAGCAAAGTGAATATATTAAAACGTGTTTACCTAGATTCAAAGTGACAAACCGACGAGGAGGGTTACACAAAGTGTTAATATCGGCTGTTGTAATTGATACAAGGGAGCAGCATTAGGCTCTCCTCACTGGCCAGCAATCACGCAGAATAAAGACAGCGCGAGAGAAATGAGCACGCAGCAGAACTGCCCACTAACAGGCCAAGGTCAAACCTATATCATGGCTCTGCTGTTATAGGAAACAGCATGTGCTTCACAAAGCAGCTCCCAGGCAGCAAGAGAAAATCATAGCCCGGATTCATATTATTACAAAGTGCATTATTAGGAAGTCAGCCATCAGCTTTCTATACAAGTTAATATGGCAGTCACCGTAACACAGGAGTGGCCATCGCCAGTCCTCAAAGGGCCACCAACAGGTTGGTTTCAAAGCAAATCCCTGCTTCAGCACAGGTGGCTCAAAGACAAGCTACCTGTGCTGACGCAGGGATATCCTTAACACGGCCTCTTGGTGGCCCTGGAGGACTGGCAACGGCCACTCCTGCACAGAAAAGCAGTTCATTTTTAACGTATCCCTTTATGCTTTGCATGAGTCCTAGCGCGCGGGTAGAAGGGAGTTAAATCAGCAGGGTTTAGAAGGCAAGCAGAGATTTCCAACATCCATAAAGATGAAGGCTACAGACAACTGCCATCATTACCAGACCAAGGCGTATTATGGGAAGCACATACTAACACGTTGTGTATACCAATATACAAACAGTTATAGTGAAAAAAAGGGGGGATATTTCTACCAAAACATTCAAAAGCAACAAGAGAAATGGGCCTCGGCGTGATGGTGACGCGTACGCAGGGGGAGGATCCCCTGGCAATGGGCGGTCCCTGGTAGTTCATCCTCATTACATAATAGGTCACAGACATCTCTGGTTATGGACATGCAAAAGAAAATCCCTCCACGGAAAAGCTCTCACACTACTGTTTGTCTCTTTGATACACCAGCCACTTTACCAAGCATTCAACCCCAGCGCCTGTCAAAGGAAGGAAAGGAAATTCAGCGCACTAGCCAAGACAGCGACAACATACCGCCCCCACACATCAGTAACGCAATGTAGTAAAGGGGCGCCCGTTATTTAGGATCTCGGTGCACGAGAGCATTTATGGGGCGGGTTTCCCGGGGGTGTGCCCACATGCAATTACGATCATTTCTCCAAGAAATTTGCAGTTTAAACTCCCGCAGGAATGACAAAAGTCCGCCACCAACGCAAACGCAGTGCCTACTGGGAGAACGTACATGGCTTAATTAACACATAAGTATTAAGTCAATTCTCATGAGGTCCGGCTTACAGTTTCTCTTTCGAATGATTGCTTCCGACCCAGGTGAGCGCAATATTTGGAGTTGCGCGCCCTGTCCCGCTCCAAGCCCCCCTTACTTTATATACCGCATCAAATGACGCCGTAGCATCACAATGAACCCGTTGCCATGGCGACCTGGGGGCAAATGACGCCGCGGCACAAGGCCTTGGAATCCCTGCAAGTAGGGTACCGAGGCCTCACGCGATCCCCAAGAGCATTTAGGAGTAGATTGTGCGACGATTGAAAGCTGCCTGCGCAAGCCAATATCATACACGTGTTTTATTTTATTTAATTAATCAGTCTGTGCTAATGAGAAAATATTGTAGCAGTATTTTAAATAGTCAATGACATTTTTATGTATTATAATGCAACCATAGCCTTTTTTTTTGAGTCAATACTCTCTGCCAGCATTAGGAACCCCGAGCAACTCATCGATTGACAACTTAGCATTACTTATATGTGGGATTTATTGATGCACTATTAACAGGGGATGGGGGGGGGGGGGGCGGCAGCTTGGACAGCAGCTTTAACCAAAAACACTCGCCAGTCAATGATTCGATATTTCAGACTAATATTATCAGGGATGGTTTATCTTCACATCAGGCAACTTAAAGCGAAATTCATTAAGGGATGGATGTCACTGAAGGCGTAGTCAAAAACAGTAAGTGTATAGTTTTTATTCATATTTTTTGAGAACAGGGCAAATTAACCCTTTTTATGATGGAAGTGTTTGGAACACTAGAACCAGGGTATTAACCTTTCACGGTCAAAAGATCCGATTTGCAGGTCCCTCCGGCAGCTAATTATGATATAACCTCAAAACAATTAAATTAAATAGGAAAAAAGTGATTTTTGGAGCTTGAGAAACTTGCTGACTTTTACCAGATATTCCCAAATGTACACCCCACTCCCCTCCCCCCATCAGGGAATGTCATTATTATTCCCAACGTGCTCTTCAGCAGTCAAGAGTTAAGAGGAACTCTCGACAAACTTTCAACAAAGGATATTTTAGAAGACATTTCAAACTATTTCTAAAACTTTTAAATGAAGCTAGCAGACAGCTTTCAACAACCTGTGTTTTACACGTATTGTGATTGCCACCGTGTTTCATGTGCGATAGAAAAAGAAAAGAAACCCACCAAAATCAGCATTTTCTTTCAACAAATTTCAAAGACTTGGGAAAGTGCATGACTCCAAGAAAGGCGAATAGGAAGAGACAGCCACGCACAACAGGCGCCACGCACACGGGCGCCGCTCACACGGGCGCGGCACACAGGGCTGATACTTATTACTTACTCCGCCATTTTTTCGCTAACCATGCACGATGCGTTGGAATTGGCAGGAACAGCACCAGGCACCTTTGGTGATATTATCTTGGGAGTTGTGCCGCTTCGGACACAAACCTCAGGACTCGAGTCCTCCTAATACAAAAACGGAAGAGAAAAAAAGGAGGTATAATAAAGGCTTTCTATTTCAGAACAGAATGCATCCCGATTCGGACAACCAGTTGGCCCAAGTTATCATTGAAAATCCACATTAATCTTCAAATTGAATATAGCATTCTGACTTGTGACCATACGAGGTGAACAAGCCACCACTTAATAAAATTATAATTACTACCTGTCCATGCAATACAGCTCTGCCCTGAGACAGCATACACGCTAATTCCCAGTACATGAACAGAGATCTGTGGCAATCCTACGAACCTCAAAGTGACCTACCATTTCAAGCGGGAACAGGCACTCAGATGATCCCAATCCTCCCCCTCGGTGGCTTACTCCCCTCCCTAGGTCAGTTCGAAGCCACGCCCATAACCAACAGACTATTACTTGACGCAGGTTTGGGGGGGTTAAACAAGGACTCAAAAACAAACACGGTTTATCTTAATGGTCACACCTTGTTATGTGCACTTATAACCCCTATCAGCCAACACCATACCATTGATTTTACGTGCTCATCGGCCCCTGCCAAGAAAATGATTTCAGTCCCGCCCTGTGACCAGTCTATAACGCAGGCCAGAGAGCTTTGAATCAACGGCTCCCATTTCTACCCATCACCCACAAAGGGGCTATCGCTTCAGCACGACTCCGCTCTAGTCCATAAACATGGTAGTAAAGCGTCAAGAAGAGAGGAGTAGCATCTTTTAGGATCTCTGGCCAGTTGTATACACCGCTAGTGGGCAGTCGGCTCATTGCATCGTGGATGTCACACATCCCAGGCGGTTACTGATTCCACCATGTTGTGGGCTGTGTCAGGCACAGGTAAAACCATCGAGAAAGCCTGATTACAATTATTGACTGTCGGTAAACACCACCAAAATGGCTCTGTAACAAACGCTCAATTTGACACAAACAAAAAGGGTTTGTGGGTTGGGACCATTGTGTCCGGCACATGCAAAGCAATCGCAGGAAACTCAGACAGGACAAATCATTATTAGGAATTTTTGTAAACAACTGATTGTTCCACTAGAGACAGAAATCTTAATGTGAAAGAACAAGAACCAGTATAAAAAGGCGCCTATTAGGGGGTGCTTGAAAACAGTCCTCAAGACTTCCCCTCCATCAAACACGGTCAGGTTATTCAGGATATCCCTGCATTCAGCCACAGGGGCTCAATAAGTGCTCGTAACAAAAAAGGTAGGGATATCCTGTAAAAAACTGGACCTTTGGCGGAGGGGGGTTCGTCAGGACTGGAGTTGAGAACGCGCCCGAGCGCTAAGAATCACTTAGCTACTTGCAGCGTACATGTAATTATACGGACACCTGTGTAGTAAGCTGCAGATATCCTTAAACCGGATCTGTTGGGGGGGGGGGGGGGAGGCCGGTCTGAGCAATCCTGGTTTGTATTCTCTTCCTCACCCCCTCTCCCACCGGGCCTGGGAGCTGGTCTGCTAGTGAGTACTGGTCACGATCCTCTTTCAAGGCATGAGGAACGCAACTTCTGAGCGAAGTTAGGTTCATTGCTAAAGCTGGAATTTGCCACCAAGATTCTAAAGTATCAGCCGCTTGTGGGCATATAAGACGCACGTATATAACACACAGCTGGTTCTTAACGACCTCCACGCGTAATAAAACAAATAATCAGGAAAGCATCGTCTGCCACGATCTGTGTATGGCACCAAAGAGAGGTACCCCACTGTGAAACCCCCACCCCCGTCACAACTAACATAGCCCCATATAAAAAAATTTACCACAGTGTTGTTACATTATATCTCGCCCTTTTCGTGCAGGGGCAGAAATGTTTACTAAAATAGGTTGATCTCCGATATATTTGGAACAGGTTTGGTGATGCCTTGCATTTGGAACACTCTTAAGAATCGGAACCACATTTTGCATGATGGTTCCTGAGATCAAGGAGCAGGTTTTTTGGAAATACAATGGACGCATTTGAATCACAGATGGCGGACTGAAACTTTTCAAAAAACTGCCCCAGAATTTTAACCAAAATTTAATCAGGATAGTAAGTAGCCGGGCGGAAGTAGAAAATGCAGGTTTTCCACACTGGGTAACTTCGGGATGCTGCAGTGGGAAAGGAAAAAAAAATTGTATGGTTATTTGCTGATGGGAAAGAAAAAAAAGATGCTGTTACCAACAGCGTACAATAAGAATACATTTTGTGCATTAACAAAAAAGTTTTATCCATTTATAAATCCAGTATTTTTGGTTTCTTAGATTCGAAAGTAAGCCAGTCTTTTCGCTAGGTAAAATGGTAAACTGCAGTTTTCACAGCCCAACCTTAATCCTTCATTGCAAATTTTTACCTGTGTGACCGCATGTGACACACATCCTTCCCACCAACTGGATGCAATTTCTGGGCCCTGCGCGGGGACACGACTGTCTGTATCAGGATTACGCCGTTACTGCACGGCAGCGTATTACTGGGGGCGCCATTCCGCCATAGAAGAAAAGGTGAGGCGGGCCATCTGAGATAATCATTAAGGCTACGGCATGAAGGTCGGAATTGAGTGCTCCTCGCCCATTGTGGTTTATGAGGGAGCGCGCGGATCCAAACCAATTAGATGTCAAGGGCCACTTATGAATAACCTACGTACAACATGCAAGAAATGATCGGTCGGGGTAAACATCATCTAGTGTTACTGCATAGTAATTTATTACTCATGAGAGTCAAAAAGGTGATAAAGCAGTGGTCGGATTAATGTTCCACTGCTTGACCTTGGATAAAAGCAAACTCTTGGAACGAGTCCACAGATAAGGTTGTTGTTCTTGGCATTACAAGTAGTATGCAGTCCGTATGTAAAAGATTTATTCTCAAAGCAAGTCGTTAACTTACCACCTAAGCGCATAATTAGTAACCGCCAGCGTTTAGGACAGGGGGGGGGAGTGGGAGGGGGGGGAGGGGAACTAACAGTTCAGGTTTTCAGGCACTGTCCAGTATGGCTCAATCGTCCCGGCTTCAGCAAGGTGGCTCAGGTCCTGCTTCAGTCAATGGGCCTCCTGATGGGCCACTGCGAAGCTGGAGATACTTTAAAACATGAACCTTGTTGGGGGGTTGAGGGGGGGTTCTGAGAGACATGGAGTTGAACAGCCCCACCCCCCACCCCCTGCTCCGCAACCGGAAGGGGGAATGCAGAGCCGAAAGATTTTGCCATCTGGTTTGTTTTTACTTTTTTTAAATCCAAGATAGATTACAATCTGTTGTACAGGCACAAAAAAGCAAACTCTAAAAGCAACCCCCCGCACTCATAAAAAATCAAACCAATGTGAGTTAGACGCTTATGTGTATGTGTGTGCTCCACGCGCATGTCCTGTTTCTTTTCTCATGTTTTTAGTAAGTTGAAAACCATGATTTACACGCTAGCTTTGGAAGGCGCATGGGTAACATTCAGATGCTCGGAAGAGCTTCTTTTAAGCCTCCCAGACAGTTAAATATGTAAAAGCTCATATCTCGGAACGAAGCAGGAGATTAAAAACAATGTAATCAACCTAAAACAGGTTGGAAAGAAGCACCCCCCACCCCCCCACCCCAAACCGCTAGCAAGAAGCGCAGCAAGCCTATCCATCAATCCGGTGCTCCCTGGCCTCGAGCTCCTTCACGCAGGCCGCGTGAGCGAGGGGTTGAGTGGAAGCGGCCAAGGTGCGGTGGTACAGGGAGGAGGCGAGCAAGGTTGTTTTTTTTTTTAGAACCACAGCCGGGAGCAAAAGCGGCTCTTTCTGCTCCCGGGACAACGTTCGATGCCTGTATTACTTGTTGTGTTAGGTGTAGGCAGATGGTTAAGGAGGGGAGGAGGACGTCCACTCCGACATGCCCGCCAAGCGACTCATTTAAAGCAGGTGGGCTAAAAACCCAGTCCCAAGGGCCCAACAGGTCATGGTTAGGGAGGATCCATGCCTTCAGCACAAGTGGATAATATCTTTGATTGGAGGCCATCTGTGCTGAAGCAAGGATTCTGCTGAAAAACTAACCTGCTGGCCAGCCCAATGGAGGATCGGATATGCCCACCCCTGTCTTAAAGCTACAACAAGTATTAAATACAAGAATAGTGCTGTGTACTTACACAAACCACTAGTTAGCACTAAGTAGTTCATTAGTGTGGTGCACGGGACACGGGGGAGAAGAGAAACACTAAGAAGAAGTGGTACACACCAGATACTGTATTGCAGGGAATTATATCTTTATGTACTGCTGTAATTATCACAAAGGTACAAAAACATAATTAATTAAAATTGAAATAGTGGCCACGCAAGGGTTGATATTGAGTTGGCTGAGTGGCAGGCGGTGCCACAGCACTGTCACATTATTGTCGTTTATATACACGCAGGACGAATAGCAGCTATTGTCTCAAAACATGCCAAAGTGGTTGTGTTGCATGGGCCAGCTCTGTGTGACCATTACAGTCCGCTCTACACCAGTGTTTACAACAGGGCGTTTGTAAGGGTGTCCTTGCAATTTTACAGTCATCTGAAGAGTATCCAAAGACAGATGTGAGTAGTCGGTGCAGCGGGTCTGCACTTCCTTACCCAGGCTGTGCTGAAAGGTGTTGTAATACGGCAGGCATAAGATTATAGGGGTCCGTTAATGGATAAATATGGAACTAAGCAGCAGAGTGAACACTGTGATTGCTCATTGCTCGTCATTACCCAGATACCCTGGCTGCGACCCGCCAGGAATGTTTCACAAATGATATGCAATACATACAATATTACTCATAAACGGGGCTATAAGAGGTTGGTTCCATCATCACTGATTCACGCCTATTACGGTGGCGGCCATCAATCAGATAGCGGCTATTAGAGAGGGTGGGGTTCCATTGTCCATAATGCAGTTGATCTCAGACGCGCTAGTAGAGAGAGTTGGGGTTCCATTACAATGCATCTGATCTCAGACGCGCTATTAGAGAGGGTGGGGTTCCTGACAATGCAATCTGATTCTCAGACGCGCTATTTAGAGAAGGGTCGGGGTTTGCACAATTTCACAATATAATTATAGGTTCCTTAAAAAAAAAAGAAACACTGCTCTCACCACTGACATTGAAACAGGGGAGACTACTGAATTATTCACCAGTCTGCCAGACGCACATAAGTCACGATGCATATAAATATCACATTCACATTAAAAAAAAATGACATAAAATGGGATCACGCAAGATCAAAATGCAGGGCTTGGCATGGCCATCACTGCACAGCTCACTCGAAGAGAGTTTACTGACGAGAGGAACTAGAGGCACAGAATACACCAAGGACACGGAGGTGATTGCATACAGGTTGATGACGACCGAAGATTAATCAGACGGTTCGGGAGGGCCTGCAATGCAATAACCGCGTCCGCCAGCGCGTGAGCATGGATAACAGAGGCGACAGGCACCACACCCCTTCTCTACATGTGTAAATGAGCCCCGCTCACAACAAAAGGAGAAGCACACTAGCACGTTGTCGACAAAGCACAGATAAAGAGGACACAGCCCGCGTACCAAAGCACCAGTCCAACAAACAAGTCTAGGGCCATCTAATGACCCAAATCCGACATGACCGCGTGAGACTGCGAGGACCTAAACAAATTATTTAGTCGTGCAATTTACAATGTGGGGATACACTCTCCCAGGACAGGAATTGGGGGCCGTGGCCTGGACACAACGCGATAATACTGCGCTGGAGATCACAAAGCGGCTATGGCATCAGGGACTCTGGAGAATCAGGGATCGGAGTGGCGCGGATCTGCCACCAAGAAAACCCAACACGTGAGGCTCATTGTATATCTAAGGCACAAGAGACGCACAGGCAACATGTTGGGGAATAAAAATGGCAGGTGTAGTAAGTGTGCAAATACATGTACAAAGCTGCAGTGTGTGATATATATATATGTATATATATTTATTTTTTAAATCTTACAATATCGTATACAGAAATTAAAGCAACAGGCACACCTCAATTGCAATAGATGCCAAGATGACCCCCTGGTACCGCGACAGTTTGATGGAGGTCCGGCCCAGGGGTAGCCGAAACGTTGTGGCCGATAGAATGAACAATTTCTTTTTTGCATATTTTGGTTCTTTGCGATCCCGTTTGTCTTATTACTATTTTTTTTTTTTTTTCTTTTTTTTCTTTTATTTTTGTTCTGCACAATTGTGCCTCCCATTGATAGTTTTCACCTGTCTAGGATTGGTGGAGACTGCCTGCGGGAAATATTTGAGTATCTGCACTGGGGTGCTCAGGTGGGGGGGTTGTATTTTTTGTATCCTAATAAAAATATACCACCATTGCCCTTCAGCGCTAGCCAGTAATCGAAAAACATGTTTCGTTTTTTACTACCTTTTATCCGCGTACCCAGTGGCAAGGAAATAACCTCTTATCAGTCTTTGACAATCATGAAAGGTTACAATCACCACCAACATAGCCACCTACCAAATTGTAGGATTCTTGAGCTTCAAGAATGTTCACCAGTCTTTAGTAAATTTGAGGATCACCACATTGTTCATTTTTTCAGTTATGGATTCAATTGCATGGAGCAGGTATAGGATCGGATTGGAAGAACTAGGAGGATACTATGCACCTCTACACACACAGCAGCAGCTCTACACACACAGCAGCTCTACACACACACAAACTCTGCTGCTACACACACATGCTACACCCATAAACACTGCTACTGACACACACACACTGGAGCTCTATATACACACACACACACACACACACACACATCAGCTCTACACTTATACAAACTGCTGCAACACATACAACAGCACAACACACACACTGCAACCACAATAAAAATGCAGCCACTTACTAAACTTTGCAGACTCCCCCCCAGCTCTACACACAACACAGCACCTCTACACCCCCCCCGCCAGGGCATTATCCACAAGTAATGCCATGAATTTAAGCAGTTGAAAATGCAGTTTCAATCACGTTTTATTTCCAGCCAATCAGCTGTCAGACAGCGAGGACAGGGGTATGGGGATTGGTTTGAATTAAGTAAAGCTCGGAGACATGCAGGGGATTGGGTCAACAAAGATAAACAGCCACCAGTTGACATCCTCCCCCTCCTGAGCTGACTGAGATTTTCTAGTCAGCATTCAGTTGAATGGGGGGGGGGGAGCTGGCAAACAGGTGTGATGGTGTTGTGTATGAGAAATGCCCAGTGTTGTGTGTGTGTGTGTGGCGGGGGGGTGGTATAGAGTGGCTGTGTTGTGTGTAGAGCTGGGGGGGAGCTGCAAAGTTTAGTAAGTGGCCGCCATTTTCTGTTGTTGTGGTTTGAAGTGTGTGTTTGTGACTGTGTATGTGTTGAAGAAGTTTGTATAAGGGTAGAGTGACTGTGTGTGTGTGTGGTGGTGTGTGTGTGTTGTGGTATATAAAGCTCAAGTGGGTGTGTGTAAGTAGAAGTGGTTATGGGGTGTAGAGCAGAGTGTGTGTGTGTGTAGTGTAGAGCGGCTGTGGTTGTAGAACGGTGCAATGTGTAGGATGTAGAGGAGGGTGTGATGTGTTGTGGTATAGAAGATAAAGTATGTTGTGTGTAGAAGGAAAATGTCGTTGTGTGTGGCCGTGAGGTTAGGGATGTGAGGAGGGGTCGTGTGTGGTGTGTGTGGATGCTGTGTGTGTGGGGTGTGTAGTGGTGTTGTGGGTAGTATGTGTGGGTGCTGGGGGGTCGGGTGGTGGTGATGGGGGGGTGGTAGAAAGAAAGGGCTGGGTGGGGGGGCTGGGGGGGGTGTGGGGGGGTGTGGGTGGTGGGTGGGATGTGTGTGTGGGAGCGAATGTGGGGAGCAGCAATGTGGGTGTGTGTGTGTGGGGGTGTGTGTGCTTTGGTGCTGTGTGGTGTGTGTGGGTGTGGGTGGGTGTGTGCTGTACAGAGGGGGGAGAAAGGCGGGGCAGTGTGTGGAGTATAGATAGCTGCAGTGTAGAGTGTATAAGGTGGTTCATGTATTTACCATTTATCTTGAATAAAAAAATATATTAACTATACAAAAGTGCTACTATATCGAAATAAGCCTACATTTAGCCCTCTATAATAGTATAATCCCCTCGAACAGGGCATTATGCCAATAATGCCCTTGCTGGCTTAAATCTCCAGCCAGGGCACATTATGGCCAGTAATGCCTGTTATGAGGGGATTATTCATAAATATAACACACGCATTGATGGCTTCCTCAGGGCTGATGGACAACCTCTCTCTGTCTCCTCTCGTCTCTCACTACCGATCAGGGTGCTGGGTCTGTGCAGGCGGGATCGGTCTCAAAACCGCTTCAGGGTGTTGGGTTAGTGCAGGCTGGGCTCGGTTCACACTCTCAGGGTGTGGGTCGGTGCAGGCTGGGCTCGGTCTCATACCTGCTCCGGGAGTGACACTCTCGTGAGCTGGCTCGCTCGTCTCATCATGCCTCAGGGGGTGGGTTAGTTGTCAGGCTGGGCATCGGTCCTCAACCTGCTCAGCGGTGCTGGGTCGTGTGCAGGCTGTACTCGGTCTCACACAGCTCCAGGGTGAGGGTCTTGTCAGGCTGGGCTGGTCTCCACCTGCTCAGGGTTGCTGGGTCGGTTGCAGGCGTACTCGGTCATCATCCCGGCTCAGCGGTGTTGGTGGCAGGTCTGGCTCACCTCCAGGGCGTAGTTGGGGTCAGGCTCTCACACTGCTCAGGTGGGTGCTGGGTTCGTGCAGGCTGGTACGGCTCTCCACACCTGCTCAGGGTGTTGGGTTTTAGTGCAGCTGCGGCTCGGTCTCTCAACTCATCATCAGGGTGCTGGGTCAGTTGACAGGCGGGGGTGTGGAATGCAGATTGAATAATGATATGTAGGCACCAGGAGCTTTTATGTACAAACACGAACATTATTACACAGCGTTGACATGCTCTCCATAAAAAAAACCAGGACCCCTTCTGACTATTAACTGACGTGGGAAACAATATGTCCTTTGTGCTACTTCCACTGGTAGCTTCGCTCTTTGCTGGGGAGGTACTTATGCTTGTTCCCTTATATGATAGATTGGCAATCTCCTGCTAGCGTTAATAGTGCCCATCTTCAGGGGCCCCCTTGTTGGGATAGCGAAAGGGACTAAACCCAGCTAAATACGGCCCCAAATAGGAAGCGGTGGTATCTAGCTGATGAGTCCAGCAGTGAGTGGTTAATTGCAGCTACAGACAAGTAGCCAGTCTCACCTGTCTCACCAGACAGATAGAAAAAGCCTCCTGCTTTATCTGTAGGGGTCTCTGTAGCATGAGGCGCTGTGTGTGCTGTCAGAGAGATAGACGCATTCCAGGATGCAGCGAACCCTGGAACCCGCCAGAGGTGCCACCCCACGGACACCAACGCCCGACCCGGCGAGGAAAGAGCCCTGAAACCAGGTACCTCTTTGGACTTTGGGGTGTAAGAGGCCTATCCTCCAGCCCTGCAGATAGAGACGGGGAAGTGTTGGCTCCAGCTCTTACAAAGGGATAGGCTGTTGTGTTTATTTGTTGTATGCGGCCTTTTGTAAGCTACGGGTCTAAATAAAAACCAATGGTTATTTCCCCCAAATCTATGTCTCCCGGGTTATACCTCTGCCCTCTACAGGAGCACAGACTGTTTTCTGAAATCAGTGTCCCATATGTTGTGCGACATACCTGGCCAATCAGAGCTGGCTTAAAGGTTTGCGTTGGCCTCGGTGCCGGGTGGAGAGTGCGGGGCCGTCTTACCTGCTCCGGCATGTCCTCCTCTCTCATCTCTGCCGCGCTGGCATTTTGATGACACACATCACGTTGTATGGCAAAGATGAGGCGAAGCCGGATAAAGGCAAAGAGCACTTACAGGGGCCCCGCACTCTCCCCCCCCGGCAATCGCTTTAACCGGCCCTGTGATGGCCATACATATGCATCAGGAGTTTATAAGGACCTTCCGGGGAGGCGACTCGATCATGCTCCGGAGATTATTTTACCGAAACTCCCTGCTGAGCACATGATTATCCTCTCCACATGAGAACAATCTTGGGCCCATTGGTTATAGGCGGTAACTATAGAGGGCACGTTCCTTAAACTGAAATAATAAATGGTGACAGGACATCCTTAATGCACTATAACTAGTATATACTTAAACATATATACAAGGCTCATGTCATGGTGAGGACTCTAAACTGAACTCCAAGGAACCTGCTTCTGGAACATTGGCGGAGCTGTATATATCCTTCTAATACTTTTGCATAGTATCCTCATCACATGGTGGTGAGGGCATCCAGAGTGATCCACCCGGTTTAACCTACTAAGGCTATTAACCCGTTTACATTACTTAGTTTAACATAATCGGATGAGGAGCGGTCCCACTGAGTATCTAAATCTGCAGCGAAGCTTGGCTGTTTAACCTTTAACTTGCTCACATTGTTGACAAATCCGACACCAGTGGCAGTCATCTGTATCAATTTGTACATTTCAGCAAATGTACAATGCTCAGCCGCTCGGACACGGAGACGCCTCCTTCCGATGATCACTAAACACGAATCAAAATGGGAAAGTTTGCCACCTTCGCCGCAGCCGTTTCGCCGCCAGCCACTTGTAGCTAAGTTTATTACTAGTTTGGTAGGAGGATTAATTTGAGGGTTTTAGCGGTTAGGGGTGTTACTTACCTTAGCAGAGGGGGAGGGTGAAATGGCAGCGGCCAATTGTCCTAGACCTTGTTATGTGCGGTTACATTAACCCACGCAGGACCTGCTCTATTTTATTCTAAGGCTATTTAATAACGCTCTGGCTTAAAAAAAAACTAATGCAAAAACCAATAAAAAAAAAAAAAAAAACAGCACCAGAGTATATTTGAAAATAAAATCCCATTTCATCTATTTTTTTCTTGATAGGTTCGCCAAAGTGTTTCGCATCGGTATGTTCCATGGTGAAGCCAGCACAATGTCATACACAAGACCTGTACAGATGTAGCCAACGGTTTCCAACCCGCGAATGCAGACGGGAAAGACCCCGCCGCCTTCTCCCCGTGCGGCGGATTCAAAGCCGAGTCTCCCGCCGGTGCGCCGGTATGTCCCGCTGCAGCGCAATTGCGTGGTTGCGAAAAAGTTGGCTGCATCTGCATTTGACCTTGGGTTGGGAGTTCATTTCGGCAGCGGAAACGCTTTTTCAGTCTGCGTCCAGGTCACTGCGAACGCTTCTGCTTACCAGCTTTGCACATTCATTGAGGCCACAACTTGGACACAATGGAGCTTCTTCCTCATCTTGCACTGCTTGCGTAGGGGAAGTAGGGGATCACGCCGCTGATGGTTTGGCACAAGACGTCGCACGCGTAGACCATGATTAGGAGTCCATGATTGTGGGTCACATCCCTGGAAACACCGGGAGAAACCCAACTGGAACGCTGTACTCTCTTTCCCAAATCAAATTGTGCTACGTACACAATGACACAATAAGTGTGCTACTTGCACAGCTGTTGCATATAGCAATAGTAAAGGTGATGCTATAACAAATACAGAATCGATGCGATTGTTTGACCAACTTATTTGAACCACTTTGCAGAGGTATGCTATTTATTGATGCCTATTCCCTTAAATAAGCACATAAGGACCTGAAATGTACATAGGGATATTGGAGTAATGCCGTGACATGTACACAATGGAGGAACAGAATGGATGTCGGGATATGAGAAATAGAGGATCTACAGATCTAACTTTCTGGGAAGGTGGGACCGGGAGGGGAGACGCCAGGTACACAATCAGTGCTGTCCCATTGACAAGATGCACAAGCCCATAATAGACGTGGCGCGGACAAATACCGCAAGCTCACCGAAATATGCCCCGGACAGAGAGAAAGGACACGGATATTAGGAAGCAGGGAATGAGAGAAGACAGGACGCGATGGTGAATGCAAGGAAGTAGGAGTATAGGTAGGCTACTGGCTCATTGTCAATATTCTCTACAATTACACTGCAAGCCAGGGCCAACTCCAGTCCTCAAGGGCCACCAACAGGTAGGTTTTCAGGATCTCTCTGCTTCATCACGGTGCCTCATCAGTCCTGCTTCAGCACAAGTGGCTCAGAGTTGATTGAGCCACCTGTGCTGAAGCTGGGATATTCTGAAAAAATGCCTGTGGGGGAGATGGGGGGGGGGGGCGGGGGGCTTGAGGACTGGTAGTTGAGCACAAAGATGCTAAAATGAGGTGCCTCTAAACTATTAACCTTTTGCTGCCACAGCCTGCAATGCATTGCTGGTCCGCCTGGCAGCCAAAAATGGGTATCCTGCCAAGTATATGGTGATAAGAGGCTAGGGAAAAATGTTTGACTGAATCTTACAAACAAAAAGCAAATGAAAGCACTCGCGCCAAGGCCCGTTGCTATGTACGTGCAGGATGGGGGGCTGTTTAGCACCAAAACCGGAGACGTGAGCGGACTGCAAACATGAAGCGATTACTCACTTGGAAACCGTCTGGATGACGAAGACGTCCTTCCTCGCACGGATTTCCTGGATCTGAACGCGTGTTTTGAGAAGAAAAGGACTGTTAGACTCATTCAGCTGAACCGTTAACGCTTTTCTCTCCCGTTGGGAGGCGTTATAGATCGGAGGGTGTCAGGCGACTAGAATGGCAAATATACAAGACTAAATAAGATCACAAAATAGCGATTACTAACAGATCGAACAATGTAACAACACTTCTAATGAATAAGCCAAAGTGCCAGTATAATGTATTACACACACACACACACACACACACGCAGTAAAAGTACCAAACACCACAAAGCAGTTATAACAGTACTCAACACACACACAATACACCACAACACGTTATAAAATAGTATCAACAGCAGTATATAAGTACTATAAAAGACACAATACACAGTATAAAACTATACTATATACACACAACACACAGTATAAAGTTCTATAACAACACACACACACCTGTATAAAGGTACTATGCACAGACCCACAGCAGTATAAAGACTATTACCAGACACACACCTTACACAGAACACCACTATACCACACAGTATTATAAATATCTACACAAAGACACAGAACGAGTTTGTTTTCTTAGTACTAGTAAGAATGGAGGAGAAAGCTGCTATACGACACAGTTTATTTATTCGCAAAGTGCTATTATTAAAACGTGTTTACCTAGATTCAAAGTGACAACCGAGAGAGAGGTTACATACACAAAGTTTTAATATGGCTGTTGTAATTGATACAAGGGAGCAGCATTAGGCCTCTCCTCACTGACAGCAATCACGCAGAATAAAGACACGCCGAGAGAAATGAGCACCGCAGGCAGAACTGCCCACTAACAGGCCAAGGCTCACACCTAATCATGGCTTCTGACTGTTATAGGAAACAGCATGTGCTTCACAAAGCAGCTCCCAGGCAGCAAGAGAAACATCTAGCCCGGATTCATATATACAAAGTGACACTTATTTGGAAGTCAGCCATCAGTTTTCTTATACAAGTTAATATGGCAGTCACCGTAACACAGGAGTGGCCATCGCCAGTCGCTCAAGAGGCCACCAACAGGTATGGTTTCAAGCAAATCCCTGCTTCAGCACAGGTGGCTGCAAAGACAAGCTACCTGTCTGAAGCCGGGATATCTTAAAGCCGGCCTCTGGTGGCCCTCCTGGAGACGGCAGCGGCCACTCCTGCACAGAAAGCAGTATCATTAACGCTATCCCGATTATGTTTGCATAAGAAAGTCCAGCGCGGTTTTTTTTTTCTGTAAGAAGGGGTTTTAGTTAAATCAGCAGGGTTTAGAAGGCAAGCAGAGATTTCCAACATCCATAAAGATGAAGGTACAGCCACACTGCCATCATTACACAGACCAAGGCGTTATTAAGGGAAGCACCATACTAACACGCTGCTGGCTATACCAATACAACAGTATAGTGAAAAAAGGGGGGATATTCTACCAAACACATCAAAAAGCAACAAGGAGAAATGGGCCTGGCGTGTGATGTGACGCGTACGCAGGGGAGGATCCCCTGGCATGGGCGGCCTGGTAGTTCATCCTCATTAATAATAGGTCCAGACATCTCCGGTATGGACATGCAATAGAAAATCCCCTCCACGGAAACAAACTGACTCTCACCTACTGTTGTCTCTTGATACCGACTACTTACCAGCTCACCCCCAGCCGCCTGTCAAAGGAAGGAAAGAAATTCAGGCGCACTAGCCAACGACTAAGACGCATCAACATACCGCCCCAGCACATCAGTAACGAAATGTAGTAAATGGGCGCCCGGTAGTTAGGATCTCGTGCAGAGTAGCACTTTATGGGGCAGTTTCCCGGGGTGTGCCCACACTTGCAATTACGATCATTCTCCACGAATATGCCCAGTTTTAAACTCCCGCAGAATGACAAAATGATCGCCACCAACGCAACGCAGTGCCTACTGGGGACAAAAAGATTACGATGGCTAATTACACACAATTAAGTCAAATTACTCACTGAGGTCCGGCTTACAGTTTCTCTTTCTGAATGATGCTTCCGAACCCAGGTGAGCAAACTTTTTGGAGTTGCGCGCCCCTGTCTGCTCCCCAAGTCCCCCCTTCTTTATTACGGCATCAAATGACCGCCGTAGGCATCACATAGAACCCGTTGCCAGGCGACGGCGGCAACAGGCAAATGACGTCCGCGGCGCACAAGCTTCCCCTTTGTAGATCAGCCTATGTCTGACAAAGTGGTACATGCTCTATAGGTAGCGTGAGGCGAAGTAGGGCCCCGACTCCCGCAACCAG
>WSYH01010700.1:0-22572 GCA_036426205.1 Ascaphus truei | reverse complement strand
ATACAGCTGGCACTAAGAAGCTGACAAGCAGGGCTGCGAGAAAAGGGAGGGGTGAAACACAAGTGTAGACAGGGGTACACCTGTTCCATGACACTCCCCGTCTGGTATCTGTAGATACCACTATATAACATGCTATGTGGAACATATGTGCAATGCAAACATAACATAACAACATAATATTGCAAAGTTCATGTCCACATGATGAGGTGATACCGTCTGGTACCACTGGCGTTGAAATCCCTTGGCAAAGTCTTTTAGCAAGGGATGTTGGGTGGATGAACCGCTCCAGATTTGCTGGTTTCACCACAATGTCTTTCTGTGAAAGTCTCTGGCACTGTTTCCTTTCAACTTTGTGAGAGAACAGTGCCTTTGACTCTGCAGTTTTCTCTACAGAGTGCATCACCTCGTGGATGTGCCGGTCATGGTAGTTTGTCATCCTATCACCTGGCGTTTGGCGGCAGGAGATGGCTTTTGATTCCTTGCGGAAGCGGATTAATGTCCCTGGAAGACTGATCGTCAAGTCTGGTCCAGTGAGGAGGGCGTCGTTCAGGGAGACTCCCTGGAGCTGAGCGCTAGGGTTGAACACTACCCGGATTTGATCGGGTTCCTGAGTGTAGTAGGCCCCAGGTGATTGGAGGTACCGACATTCTTCGCCTTTCTTCATTAAAGGTGCTGTCTTTGCGTGGCCGGTAAGGAATATCTTTTGGGTGAAGGCCACAAGGTTGTCTTTGGTCTCTGGTTCCCTTTGTAGGTCGCAGAGGTGCGAATGCGAAGTGAGCCTAGAGATGGCACGTTCTCCATTGTTTGGGAGGCGCCTTCTTGGTGAACGGAATGGTAGCGGAGTCACCCAACTGCTTAGTCCGTCTTTAGAGAGCTCCTTGACTGTTAACTTCGCGAACCCACTATCTTCCCTTGATGATGTTTGCTTGTCATCGTCCCTTGTTGTCTGGAACGCTGTGCACCGTAGGTCATTGGTGCATTCCTCTTGCACGAGAACATCTCCCCGTAATTTGGTTAAGCGCTTTTGTGTCTCTTTGTTGACTACCTTCGGGAGGTTATTGTCTCCCCGGACGTAACGAAGAACAGTCTCTTTTGCCCTAGTAAAACCCTTTATGAAATGTCTCTGTGGCTGTCTCTTTTTGGATGTGTGAGAGGACAGTCCTTTTGACACTGTGGCTTCACCTGTGGGGCGCAATCTTTTGCGGCTATGCCAGCCGTGGCAGTTGGTTGCTTTGTCGCTTGATACTCTGTGGAGAGGAACAACTGTACATCTTAGTCGTGTCACTGCTCGCGAGAGGACTGTTTGATCGTTCGTTACCTTTTGGACGATCCCTTCGTCGGTCACCTTTGGGAGGTTACTTTCTTCCTTAGGTGGAATTGACTCCTCATCCTTAGCTGTCTGGACTGCTGAGCATCCCAGGCCATTGTTACATCCCATCGACGTGAGGATGTCTTTGTTGGTCTCAGGGGTATGACCTTGTCTCTTCTCTTCACTAGGCCCTTCGGTCACTTGGGGATGGCCAAGACATGGTTCAGAGAGAGATGTGTGTCCACATTCTGTCACCACCGTTCTGCGGGCGTCAACATAGTCTTGCCCGTGCTCTTTGTTGGTGCACGAGTTGCCCACTATCACCCATCCTAGGTCAAGTCTTTGGGCGTATGGCGCGTTGTGGGGTCCGTTATGCTGTTTACGGACTTTATGTACCCTCATGATGTCCCTACCGAGCAGCAGCAGGATCTTGATGCCTTGTTCTACCGGCCGGATGTGGTTGGCTATTCATTTGAGGTGGGGGTACTGGAGTGCCACGTCTGGTGTGGGAATCTCGTCCCTGTTTGTGGCCATGTGGTTGCACTCGATGAGTGTGGGAAGGGGCATGTTCACTTTGCCGTCTATTGAGCATATGGTGTAGCCATTCACTCTTCTCCCTGTGGTCTCCTTTTGCCCTGTGCACGTTCTGAGAGTGTAGGGAGAAGCACCGTCTTGTATGCTAAACATGTCGAAGAACTCTGACCTGACCAGCGATCGGTTGCTCTGGTCGTCGAGGATTGCGTACATCCGAATAGCCTTCTCAGGTTGTCCCTGGGGGTGCACTGCGACAAGGCATATTTTGGAGCAGGACATTTTGTCACCTTCTTTTCCGCATACCTCAGTGCGCTGAGATGTGACGGATGTTGACTCTCCTTCTTCTTTCTCCCCGCCATGCTCCGCTACGGAGGATGGGTTCTTGAGTTGGTGGAGTGTCATCGCCTCTGGGTGTAACGCTGTCACGTGCTTGTCACTTTCGCACACTGTGCATTTGCTCTCTTCCTTACAGTCCCTGGCTAGGTGAGTCGTGGAACCGCAGCACTTGAAGCAAACCCCGAATTCTCCCAGTAACCTCTTGAATTCCTCTAGGGACTTCATCCTGAACCCAAAGCACTTGTTGAGTGGGTGTGGCTTCTTGTGTATGGGACATTCCCTGTTTGGGTCCCTTGGTTCCTTGTCTCCGGCGACCGACTGATCGGGAGTAGTTTGGGTCGTGGGAGGCACGTCCGTCCTGCGGGTCGAGATGGGTGTTTGGGGGTTACCATATCTCGTCGCTGGTGTCTCGTTCCTCAGGCTGCTTGCACTGTATGTGGTTTGAGCACCTAAGAAGAAGCTGGGGTCGTTCCTCGTCCTTGCTGCTTCGCGAATGAAGCTCAAGAAAACTGAGAATGGGGGGTAGACGACTTGCTTCTCCCTTTTGTATTTGGAGCCTTGTGAGATCCATTTTTCTTGGAGGTTGAAGGGTAGCTTCTCCAGGATGGGTCTCACTCCACGAGCTGAGTCTAGGACGTTGAGACCTATTAAGGAATGGTCTTTCCTTGCGAACTCCAGTTCTTGCAGCAGATCTCCAAGATCTCGTAACTTCGAGTAGTCTTTAGTTGTGATCTTGGGGAAGCTTTCGACTCTTTTGAAGAGCGAATCCTCAACTGCTTCGGGGCTGCCGTAGGATTCTTCCAGCCTTTCCCACACTAGGTCCAGACCTACTTGGGGTTGATGCGCGTTCGCTGCCCGCAGTCTTTTTGCGTACTCTCTGGAATTGTTCCCCAGGAACTTGACTAACAGGTTGAGCTCTTCCCTTGCTGAGAAGTCCAAGCTGTTGATTGCGTCTTTGAACGTGAACTTCCACGTCCGGTAGTTCTCAGGGCGGTCGTCGAAGCAGATGAGCCCTGCTTGTACCAGGTCGCGCCGGATCATGTACTTGGCTATGTCTGTAAGACCTGAGGCATCGGCGTGTTTGTCCCGTTCTGAGGTAGTTGCTGGGACGGTCTGTGCGGTCGCCTCTTCCTTGGCGTGGACGCGTGATGGCTGCTGGCTAGTGTGAGGGGCTGTTTTCTCCCGCGTGGGTGTACCTGGATTGCGAGCCTGTTGTGGTGCATCCGTGTGCGCGCTGGCGTGTGGATCACTGTTGCGGCTATGGCTATCCCAGGCAGCATGTGCCATTGATGGAACAGCGTCTTCTCCTCATGGTCTTAGCTAGTCTTCGGTGTCTGTGGTGTCACTCCCTCCGTGTTGAGATGGTGCGCTGGTGTTTACGCTGAAGAGGCTCCTTACGTAGTCTTCAGTGCGTCGGACCGGATCCTCTGAGGCAATCCGTCTGTACGGTTGCTCCCCGCCGTCTTGTTGCGCGGCTGCTTCTAGGACTTCGGCTTGGGCTATGGCGGCGGCTTCCTTCTCTTGATTTAGGGCTTCTAGATCCGCGTCCAATTCGGCCTTTCCACGCACGTTGGCAGCGGCGGCAGCACTGGCAGCGGCGGCAGGTGTTGGCAGCGGCAGCGGCATTGGCAGCGGCGGCGGTAGCAGCGGCGGCGTTCTGCTCTTCCTCTTCTATGCGCGCTCTTTCTGCCCGTACGGTTGCCTCTCTCCGACCATATTCGGCCCTGGCACGTGCGGCCTCTGCGGTGGCTCGCGCCTTGGTAGCGTTTGTGCTTGTGCTGGATGCGTTGGATTGCGCTGATCTTGCTGACCTTGATGAATGTCTGGATGTGCTGGAGCGCTGTGATGCAGTTTCCCGCGCCTGTTGCACTTGCGCAGCGGTCTCTGTGTCTGAGTGATCGCTTTCCTGCGTGATGTCTGGTGAGGCTCTGAGTTCTGCCATACTGTAGGTGTGTGTAGGCCTTTTGCCAATGCGTGTGGCGTGCGGTCTTTTTCCTTGTCAGCGATGGGCGTCTGTCTCAGATGATGCCGAGCGGTGTCCTGCAGCGTGCAGCGTGGGGGTAGCTGTACTCACAGGTGTCCGGTGGCGTGGCCCTTGTCCTGGCGGGTGTCCGGTGGCGTGGCCCTTGATGGCGCTGGCCGTGGGGACGTGCGCAGGGGTAGGTGGGAAGGTGGCTCCTCACTGTAGGGCTGTGCAGGGGGTGGACTCAGACAGAGAAAAAGGCAGTTAGGTATGTGTAAGAAGCACTGTTTGTTGCAAGGCTGCTGTGCAGTTTGAGCTGCTGCTTGTCTGTTAAGGCTGCAGGCTGCTGTGCAGTTTGAGCTACTAGGTGCTTCCTTTGTCTGCTGTAGAGGCTGCTCTGTATAGCTGTGTATGCTGCTTGCATGTACTGCTGTAGAGGCTGCTCTATATTGTCATGGAGTCTGGAGTAGCAGCTCCTGTAAGTGTCTGTAAGGCACACGATATCTTTTCACTATTCTGGAAGCCAGAGGGTCACGTGGTGATGACTTAGCTCAGATAGTGTCAACTCGCCCTCTTTTCCAAGCACGACAAGGTCTGTTTCTTTTTCTACTTTATTTTGGGGAAAGCAGGTAAATACAGTTGCTTGTGTAGAGGTGTAGGTCTAAATCTCTGTGTGTGCTCAGTAGTAAAGGGAGGTGAAAAGATAATCCTGTATCACCATTACAGGGGTTACAGCCAGGTACTCACGAGTCCAGGGAAACTGGTGGAAAGGAAATGGCAAGGTATGCTGGGTAGTAAGATAGTCTGGGGACAGACCATCTGTGGGCAGAGCAGAGGGGGAGAAAGCAGACTAGCCCATTTGAGAGAAAGGCTGGGGCTGCCATGACAACTCACAGGAGTGTCTGGGGAAGCTACAACATGTAGCAAAATGTAGCATCTTTAATGCAGCAAGCTGCTGGGAGAAGGGAAATGGCACTGTGTTTGTGTGCAGAGCCAAACACATACAGCTGGCACTAAGAAGCTGACAAGCAGGGCTGCGAGAAAAGGGGGGGGGGGGTGAAACACAAGTGTAGACAGGGGTACACCTGTTCCATGACAATAGTAGTTATTTTGCCCATTACTGTACTGTGTGTGTTTGGGGGGGAGCTGTATTGATTTAAATGTAGGCCATGTTTTTGTTTTTTTAAATACAGGATTGGTACCACCCGAGGACCCCCGGACGCCCACGGGGACCATCTGAGGACCCACGGGGACACCTGCGGGGAAGAACCAGGAGCCCCACAGCTGTGGGGGCCCCAGGAACCTGTGGGGACCACCCGAGGGCCCCCTAGACACCCGTGGGAACAACCCGAGGGCCCCCAGTCATCCGTGGGGATGACCCAGTTACCCCCACTTGGAGGCCCAAGGAGCCTAGTGGGGACCACCCGAAGGCCCCCAAACACCCGTGGGAACTCCCCAGGGTGCACTGTGGGGCTTGCGAACACCCGTCAGGACCACCCGGCGACCCCCTCCAGCCTGGCGTATTAATTGTGTATGTAAAAAAATAAATCATGTTTTTACAGTATGTGGGGGCACAGAGGGTGAGTTGTGTATTAGTGTTTATTAGATATTGTAATGGTTTATTGGGGGCCTAGGAGGTGGGTAGTAGGACTGTTGTGTGTATTTTTTTAAATTGTGGGTAGCGGGGGTGAGTAAAGGGGGTATTAGCTGCGAGGATGGGTGTTTAGGCCTACCGGGTGGGTACCGGGAGGGGTTAACCCAGTGGTTCCCAATCTGTGCACCGCGGTGCCCTGGTGCACCGTGGCTTGCCTTGAGGGGCGCCGCGATTATCCCTGCCCACCAGTGTTGCCAGGTCTGTTTTTTTCTGTCTTGTCCCGGAATGAAGAAGTAGGGGCGGGGCTTAGCATGCCGGCCGGGCCGCAGGGGATTGGCTGCAGGTCAGAGGGTGCCAGGGGCAGGGCTTCCGCTTTGTGCAGAGCACACGGTGAGTGTGTGTGTCTTCCCGCTCCTGGCTCCTCTGGTGGCTGCGTATTGTGTGTCCCCCTTCTGCCCCGGATCCCAGCCAACGGGGTGCCCGCCGGGGGGGTTGTACCTTTGCCTCCTGCTGGCGCTCCCACCTTTGCCTCCTGCTGGCACTCTCACCTTTGCCTCCTGCTGGCGCTCCCACCTTTGCCTCCTGCTGCCGCTCCCTTCCCCCCCTCCCCTTGGTGTGGGAGATGGACGCGGGGGCGGGCAGTTGGGGTGCGCGGTGGGTGCAGGGGGAGGCGGGGAGCAGCCGCCTGTTCGGATCACCGGCCTTTCCTCTCTTCCCTCCCCCCGGTCCAGTCACTTACATTACAGTTGCCTCTGTACTCCACTGTGTGTGTGTGTGTATCAGTGTGTGTGTATGTGTGTGTGTGTGTGTGTGTGTGTGTGTGTATCTGTGTGTCAGTGTGTGTGTGTCAGTGTTGTGTGTATCACTGTGTGTGTGTGGGTGTGTGTGTGTGTGTGTATCTGAGTGTGAGTCTGAGTGTGTGTGTGTGAGTCAGAGAGAGTCTGAGAGGGAGAGAGAGAGGGAGAGAGTCTGAGAGAGAGGGAGAGAGTCTGAGAGAGAGGGAGAGAGTCAGAGAGAGTGAGAGAAAGTCTGAGAGAGAGAGAGAGAGAGAGAGAGAGGGAGAGTGTCTGAGAGAGAGGGAGAGAGTCTGAGAGAGAGTCTCAGAGAGACAGGGAGAGAGTCAGAGAGAGTCTCAGAGAGACAGGGAGAGAGTCAGAGAGAGGGAGAGAGTCTGAGAGAGTCAGAGAGAGAGAGTCAGAGAGAGAGAGTCAGAGAGAGAGAGTCAGAGAGAGAGAGTCAGAGAGAGAGAGTCAGAGAGAGAGAGTCTGAGAGAGAGAGTCTGAGAGAGAGAGTCAGAGAGAGGGAGAGAGTCAGAGAGAGAGAGAGAGGGAGAGAGTCAGAGAGAGGGAGAGAGTCTGAGAGAGAGGGAGAGAGTCTGAGAGAGTCTGAGAGAGGGAGAGAGTCTGAGAGAGAGGGAGAGAGTCAGAGAGAGGGGGAGAGAGTCAGAGAGAGGGAGATAGGGAGAGAGTCTGAGAGGGAGAGAGTCTGAGAGAGAGGGAGAGTCAGAGAGAGAGGGAGAGAGTCAGAGAGAGTCTGTGTGTGTGTGTGTGTGTGTGTGTGTGTGTATGTGTGTGTTTGTGTGTGTGTGTGTGTGTGTGTGTGTGTCACCCAGTCACCCACCCACCCAAGTGTCAGTCAGTCACCCACCCACAAGTCAGTCACCCACCCCGTCAACACCCACTCTCTGTTTCTCTTTCACCCACAATCTCTCTGTCGTATGTTAATTGCCCTATACCTACACCGAAATAACCTATACTGCTTTCTTCCAGATCTGACTCTCAAGCTTCACACGGGAGATATCAGAATCCCCCCTAACCCAGAAGACAGGTAGGGAACACCCCAATCCCATACTGAATCCCCCCCAGGTCTTTTGTCACATAGGATGTAGCATTGGGTATCTTTGTCTTTTGTTGAAAATATTAAAATAAACAGATTGCATTGTAATGATTTTTTATTAGATATGTATATATCTATTCATGTGTATACAACTTTTTTCCATTTTGAGCGTCGCTGAAAAATCCTGATCGCCTTTGGGAGCTTTAAACCGAAAAAGTTTGGCAACCACTGGGTTAACCCCTTCATTACCTTAGCGGTATTAACCGCTAAGGTTATGAAGGGGTTAAGTCCACCCGCAACCCCCCCCCCCCCTGCAAGGCCTAAACACGCACCAAGGACTAAATACCACCTTCACCCACCCCTGCTACCCACAATAAGCCTGGCACAGGTGTTTAACCCCTTCATTGCCTTAGCTGATATCCACTAATTTAATGAAGCTGCTTTAATGTAATTTTTATTAAGTGTTGGAGCAGGGGGTCTCCTGAGCTGAACCGCTTTGATTTCAGCCTCGGGGACCCCCTGCTTCCTGAGTTACAGGCCATGGTATTTTAATCACCCGGTTACGTCACGCGGACCCTTTAAAAATGGCGACGGTACCGGCACCCGATGCCCCATGCCAGGGCCTGTAACTTGGGAATCAGGGATCCCTGAGCTGAACCGCTTTGATTTCAGCCTCAGGGGACCCCCCGATTCCCGAATTACAGGCCCTGGTATGGGACATCAGGTGCTGGTACCGCCGCTATTTTTAAAGGGTCCGTGTGAAATAACCAGGGGATTTAAATACAAGGGCCTATAACTCGGGAAGCAGGGGGTCCCCGAGGCTTAAATCAAAGCGGTTCAGAGCAGGAGACCCCCTGCTCCCACATACTATTAATAAAAATTACATTAAAGCAGCTTCATTACAATAGCAGATAGCCACTATTGTAACACATTTTTAAATTGTTTAAATTTGTGTTTTAATACTAGTGTACATGAGCAGAACCGCATTGATTTAAGGTCCGGGGACCCCCTGCTTCCCAAGATACAGGCCCCGTTATGGGGTTCTGGTATTTCCTGTACATTTAAATGTCCCGCGTCACATAACCGTGGGAATCAAAAGCATGAGACCCCCTGCTCATGTACACTATTATTAAAATTGTAATGAAAAAATAAAAAATTCCCGTCGAAATTTGCGAAGGGAGAGATGGCTCTCTCTCTGCAGCAGATAGAACTCGCCTGGTAAGGCTTTTTTGGAGGGTAGATCCTATAGCCGCCGGCTACTCGCCATTTCTGCAAATGTTGCTATCACTGGAATTCGGGCCTTTCTGCATACCGTGATAGCAACGCTGTCAAAAAAGGCGATTTAAAAAAACTGGCGATTTTTTTTTTACTGGCTTTACTGCATGAGGCCCTTAGTCGTTGAGTAATTAGAGAGAAGAGGGTAATATACTCAGACATGGGAAAGAGTCTGTACTTTGCACCACGGTGATAAAGGGCAAGTATTTGGGCAGCAGGCTTGGGAGTAACCAAACACAGCCACCTCCCTGAGAAAAAAGGGCTGATACTTGTTGGTTTCATGGGGACGCACTGGGATTGCAATCTATGCGTCTCACTGATGTGTACTTAATTGGGCCGGGCCAGTGAGTCACCGAGAACAGAGAAGTCTAAGATATGAGGGGGATTTTATTAAAGTCTGTGACGTCAACTTGATGCGTGTGAGAGCAGAATCCTGACTTTGTGTGATCATCACATTGATGTCTGTTGGGATAAGAGATGTGTGTGAAAGAGGGATTTTGACTTTCTTATGGTGATCCTGTTATGCCATCGAGATAATCCTATTGTTTATAGACCCAACGCTTGTGTGTAAAAAGAACACCCTCTGCAGGCTCCCTACACACAATCCCTACCCCCCATCCGCACTTAAACTTCCGAGAGACAAGACAGAGCTGGGAGTTAAGGCCCATAATATAGTGTGTGCGGATTGGCAATGACAACTTTGGAGCTACGAGAATGGGCCCCAAAGTGTCAAGTGGGACTGAACTGGGACACAGAGGAGGACGTGTTCAGCTGATCTGTGCATCATTATAACAGATTTGTTACAAACAAAGTAACACTGTTGTCAGCACTGCATCCTCTTCTACTTTGTCTCCCTGACACGAGGCATGTGATTGCAGGTTCTGTGGGACTGTATATTCTATATACAGAGCAGGCTAGACCAGTGTTTCCCAAATGGGGTTCCGTGGAACCCTGGGGTTCCACGGAGCAGTCCCAGGGGTTTCACCATGGCTCTCCTCCACCCCCCTCTCTCCCCACTCCCCCATAGCGGCTGTGGAGAGGATGAGCAGCCACGACGAGACAGACTGTTTGCTCCACTGAGGCTCATGCGGAAGCCCCGGCTCTGCACGCTGCTCGTTCGGGGAAGATGCCGCTAGCGCAGCTGGCTAACCTGTGGCAAAATCTGCCGGTGAAGAAAGTGGAGAGCGAGGTGCATGAGAAGGGAGCGCGAGGAGGGAGGGTGGGGAGGGTGGCGGTTACAGCTCGCGCTGGAGCAGGAGAGCAGTGACAGGGAGAGGAGGGCACATGGGATATCTACTTATAAGGAAAGTGTATGGCAGTATAGAAAGGTGTGAGTGAGCAGGGGAGGTGTATAGGAAGGAGTGAGGGAAAGTGTATGGGAGAGTATAGGAGGGAGTGAGGGGAAGTGTATGGGAGAGTATAGGAAGGAGTGAGGGGAAGTGTATAGGAAGGAGTGAGGTGTGTGTGTGTGTTTATATGTGTATGTATATAGTATAGGCTTATAATAAAAACTGGTGGCAGCGGCGGGATTGAACTGGACCTGTATTACTGTGTACTGAGTGATACTGTAATATAGTGGGGACTCGATGGTAATTGTGAGTTCCTGGGACTAAAGATATTGAACACACGGTAGTGCAACAAGTAACACAAGTTGTAGCACCATCTCACTGCTGCGACCCAGAACCATGAGTGAAGCGGAAGGCTCATATCTCCTGAAGATTAGAACTCAGCTGAAAGACAAGTGCCGTGACTATGGACTAGAATATGAGAACCAGGCGGTCGCAGACATGATAGCAGCAATCACGGACTATGAAGCCCAGCTTGCAGAGCCTCAGGATACGACTCAGCTTGCCCTTGTACAGCCGCCCGGAGATCAGGGAATGAACCCAGTGCCGGGGCGGCAGAATCCCGGGGAGGGGACAAGTGCACCTCCCGGGACCAGTGCAACAGGAGGGGCACTAGTGGCTGCGGCTACCAGTCCGTTTACCCCTGAAATGTTGGCACTGATTACTGCGTGGGGCGACCGAGGGACACCGGAGGAGCGGCTACAGTTTATCTCTATGGCAGTGAACAGACCCGCTTATTGCCCCCCAGTCCAACCCCGCAAAGATAAACTCCAACTGGACAAGCACAGTCTCACCAAGTACATGGAAGGCACTGATCAGATTGACAGTTTCTTAAAGAACTTTGAAACGCAGTGACGGCGGTACAAGGTGCTTCCCCAGCATAGGGTTGCACGCTTGGACCCCTTACTGTCCGGCTTGGCTAAGCAGACAATGATGGCGCTTCCACAGGAGTATGCTGATGATTATGACCACCTGAAAGAACTGTTGTTATTTCAGCACGGTTTTACCCCTGAAGCCTACCGAGGTAAATTCCGGCTGGAGGAGAGGCAGCCTCTGGAGTCCTATGTCACCTATGTGACCCGCATGGCTTTGTACGGTATCCGCTGGGTGGAGGGCTATGAGGCCAGGACTTACCAACGACTGCTGGACCTCATCTTTCAGGAGCAGCTCATGCAGCAGTGCCCGCCGGCGGTGAGGGCTTGGGTGTATGACAAAAAGCCCAAGACTTACACGGAGGCGGCGAGGCTAGCAGATGACTATGTGGCCAGCCGATCCCTGATGCCCACCAAGGCAGCAGCCAAAGCGGCAAGCAGCGGCCAAGAAATCTGCTAATACCCCCCAATGGACTCAGAGGCCGTCTGCGGGCAGCAGTCCACAGAAGGCGGGGGAGCTCCGGCACGAGCGCCGGTGCTACAACTGTAACAGCACTGGCACCTCAGACCAGATTGCCCAGAACCCCTGCGTTCCAACGGACCCCATCAGGGGCAACGCACCCCAGCTGCGAAGCCGGTAGCCTGCGTGCGGGTGGCTTCCACCAAAGAACCAGGACCGGTCATGGAAACAACTCCCAGCGAGACGTCCCATGTCACCCCTATCCCGGTTTCATCGGTGCCCACAGCAAGGAGCGGAGGACATCTCAGCACGGACTTGCAGCAGACGGACGGCCGGAGCAGACATCTCACCCGGTTACAGTCGGTGACCGGCAAACAGTCGGTTTGCTGGATTCAGGAGCTGCAGTGACCCTAGTCCGACCTGATATGGTACGGCCAGAGGAATTGCTCCCAGGCCCTGGGATGCAGATCACTGTGGCCGACGGAGAGCCACGTTTCCTGCAAGTGGCCAGAATCTTTTTGGATTGGGGGGAGGGCAAGGGTGTGCAGGAGGTGGGGGTTTTACCCGGTTTGGATGCCGATGTACTTCTTGGCAACGATCTGGGACGATGACCTGCACCTACGACCGGGTGCCCAAGCCCGCTGCAGTGGCGGCGGTTACCCGGAGCCAGACAGCGGCAATGGTGGCTGCGCCAGTCCCCCAGCCTTTGGGACCAACGATAGCGGAGGGCGCAGAGGAGCCCGAAGAGGTAAGCCAGGATCAGTTGCAAAAACAGACTGACTTACTGTTCCCCCTCACCCTTCCCTATTCTCCGGACAATGACATGACTGGGGGGTGGCCAGACTTAGGAGCCCAGTTTAGGGAGGCAGTGAAGACAGACCCTACCCTGGCTGGCGTGAGACTTCGGGCGTCCGAATCTCAGGCAGGGGAAGGCACTGAGCACTGCCTATGGCATAAGGGACTCCTGTATAGAGAGGAAGGGAACCCGGGGATAGAGGAGGTGGTGACCGGTAAGCGACAGCTAGTAGTGCCCCAGGGGTACAGACAGCAATTGTTATGGGTAGCTTACTCTATTCCGTTAGCGGGACATCAGGGGGTCACCAGAACGCGAGCCCGGTTATTACAGCGTTACTACTGGCCGGGGGCATCACGGGATGCGAGCAATTTCTGCCGCTCTTGTGATGCCTGCCAGCGAGTGGGTAAGGCGGGCGACTGTGTGAAGGCACCCCTGAGACCCCTACCGATAATAGGGGAACCCTTCCAGAAGGTAGCGATGGACCTGATAGGACCCTTTATGATTCCTAGCAGGTCAGGGAAGCGCTACATCCTCACGGTGGTGGATTTTGCCACCCGGTACCCTGAGGCGGTAGCGCTTGGCACCATAGATGCCAAGACAGTGGCAGCAGCTTTGCTGAACATTTTTGCTAGGGTAGGTTTCCCTAGTGAGATCCTAACCGATCAGGGGTCGCAGTTCATGAGTGAACTGTTACATTGTCTCTGGGATGCATGCGTGTACAGCACCGGCGCACTACCCCTTACCATCCCCAGACAAATGGATTATGTGAGAGGTTTAACGGTACCCTGAAGCAGATGCTTCGGACCTTTATAGAGGCGGAGGGGAAAGACTGGGAGATTCATTTACAGCACTTGCTGTTTGCCTACCGAGAGGTACCGTGTCACGGGAGACTCCTGTGGCTGGTAGGATCTCGGTGGCCGGAACAGCAGGAAGCGAAGTAGGGGTCACAAGCAGGGGTCCGAGGAAGGCGGCAGGTAGCGAAGTCAGGTAACAAGCAGGAGTCCGAGGCAGGCGGCAGGTAGCGAAGTCAGGTAACAAGCAGAGGTCGGCAACGAGGAGACTGGAAAAGGACAGGCGGGGCAGGACAGGTCCGTGAAAAGGACTGAGACCGGGGAGCAAGGAACAGACAGGGACAAGCCAGATACTAGCAAGGGCCTTTACTGTGAACAGACTATAATACAGGTACAGGTACATGAACAGATCAGGAATCAAAGACAGGCATATGCATAGGAGTCTGACTTGAAGCAAAGGCAAAAGCAACAGACAGGAAGCAAGCTATAAAGGACAGAGACAGGAGCAACAAGAAGACAGACAGACAGAGGAACCCAGAGCCAACAGAAGGCAGCAGCACACCTAGTGGACAAGGAAGCTATGGCTAGGCAGGAGGTCTAGGCGACCCTGACATTACTCCCCCCTCTCGAGAGCGTTCTCCGGACGATCCTCCAGGCTCTTCCCGGAGGCCTTGATGAAAAGTGGACTCAAGGTGACCCACCTCTGGTGGTTTGTCAGCGGGCAGAGAGTACTCCACAGGTACAGACTGAAAAAGTCCATCAGAAAACCGACAGAGGAATTCAATTATCTCTCGGAACAGTTGAATGTCAGGATGCATCAACCCAAACGTCAGAGAATCTGTGAGCAGTAAGCTTGACTTTGCAGAGTAGGTCACAGGCTCAGCAGAGGACGCATCAGATATTCGTAGATAAACAAAAGAACGTGCGCTTGTCTTCACAGCGGGAGCAGAGGAGCCAGTAGATCCTCCTGACAACCCTCCAGGTTTTGCAGGGTGTCCCTGATGGAAGGCCAACTCACGATGGCCTTCGGACAACACTCCATGTTTTGCAGGAACATAGGAATCAGCAACAACTCCGGACAACCCTCCAGGCTCATCAGGGACACCTTGATGGAAGGCCAACTTAATGTGTACGTCAAGTGCTGATGGGAAATCTGTGAGTGGTGCATTTATCCTCATCACAAGAGTGTTGGCATCAGCATCAAGAACATTAGGCATAGCAAGGAACTTCACCAGGGATCCGTCTAACGTCATAGCAGGGGCATCGGGAACAGATACATCAAGCTCTTCACATGTGGCAGAGGGGACATATTCACTTTCCGTGGTCTCTTTTTGTGACCAATATATCTCTTTAAGTTTTGGAATCTGGAACTTCCCAATGGATACGTTCAACTCCATTGCAGAGGCATGGACATCAGGAATGTGGGCATCAAGGACGGCTGCAGCCTTTTGACATGAGTCATTGGGGACACAGAGTTCGTTCTCCATGGTCTCCTCTTGCGACTGCCGTTTCATGGCATCACCCAATGAAAAACCAGCTATTCGAGTTTTCAGCTCTTCCTCTAGAGGCTCTGGTTATGCTCAGTGTGGCCTTCTGCTCCTCATGCTGTTCTTTGGGGACACACTGGGTACTCAAATAATCTTGCAGCATCTTTATTTTGTAGGCAGTCTGGAAACTTTCTTCCTGCAGAACTCGCTGCTTTTCTTCAGCATTCACCCATTTCTCCTTGGTGTCCTGCAGATGTGTACGCAGTTCTCGCAGCTGATTCTGCAGCATATTTTCTGCTTGTGTGCGCCGCTCCAGGGAGACACGTTCTTCTTGCAGCACTCTCTCTGCATTCTGCAGTGCTGTCTGCACATCTAACTTTTCCTGGGCCAACTGTTTCTTCTCCTTTCCTAATTCATGGAGTTTCTTATCTCCTTCACTGACTTGGACATAGAGATTCTTGCACTCTTGGGTTACAGTTTCAAAACTGATATTTAACCCTTCGAAGATTTCTCTCAATGAACATAGTTCTGTGTTGAAGTGGCAACTTTTCTCCTTAGAGGCTTCCAGCTCTATAGTAAGCCTGTGAACCTCTTTCTGAGATGCTTCCAGTGCTGCGTCAACTTGAGCCATGAAAGTCTGGTACTGGGCAGAATCAGCGTAGGCCTTCTCCAGCTTACTTGACAAGATCAACCTGTCATTCTCCAACTGATATTTTTCTTTTTCCCATTCACCCTCTGCTTTTTCCAGCGCTGATTGCATCCTTGACTTTTCTTCTATCAATAGTCTCTTCTCCTCTTCTGATTCATGGAGTCTTTTATCTCCTTCACTGGCTTGGACAGAGAAGTTCTTACTCATTTGGTTTATAATTTCAAACCTACTATTTAACTCTTCGGAGGCGTCTCTCATAGAACGTATCTCCGTTTTCAAGTAGTATCTCTCCTCCCGAACGACTTCCATCTCTTTTTTGAAGTAGCAAACCTCCTCCTGGGAGACTTTAAGCTCTGTATTAAGCCTGTCAATTTCCTTCATAGAGATTTCCAGGAATTCGTTACTTTTAGAAGCGAGGCGCCGATTCTCAGCAGCATCAGTATATGCCTTCTCCAGCTCAGGTGAAATGCCATCCAGGTCACTCTCCAACTGCTCTTTTTCTTTCTCCTGGAGAACACACAGCAATTGCTGAGGATAGACAGTTTTGTAGTGCAGAATTAAAGTTGTGGTAGAAATCCCTGGATTCCAGCGGTGCACAGCTTAGTAGATTCAGGAGACCAGCAAGGTGTAGGTTAAAAATGGAGGATGAAAAGGGGAAGGGGAAAAAGGGGGAGTAGAAAGTGAGAAGGGGAAGGGGGGGGTGAAAACGGGAACAAAAGGCTGGGGGAAACAAAAAAACGGAATGAATAAAAAAATTGGCATGATGCAACATGCACAATAATAGTAAAAAACATATATAACAGACAGAAACAATTAAACATTGTATAGCAAATCTTTTAACTGCAATGGAGATCACAGAGTCTATCAAAGGGCAATCGATTAGTGTTATTTTGCCATAGTTCATAATTAATCATAGCAGTACATTCATCTCAAGGCATAAAACAATTTGTCCCTATTGTACTCCATGTTGAGATATAGTGATCAATCATATCTGTGAGTGCCATATTTATTTCACCATATGGGGGAACTGATATTGACCCCATATATCTTAATTAATGTGATAACAAAGAGTATACTAAATATGGTGAATAAGCAGAAAGAATGGATTGTATGTAGTGCATGTATACTTTAGATAAAATATTATAATAATTATTATATCTAGATAGGAAATCCTGCTGTACACGTACAAGAAAGATGTTTGCAGTTAAATAGGTGCTTTTATAATTGCATGAAAATAATATGCACATGCAATGATTACATCAATTAACACACCCAAATGCAATGTTTTGCTGCAAAGTCAATGGCAGCTTCTCTAAACTTAGCACTGGCTCCTGGTGGACCATTACTGAACAGACGATTAATACATCAATATTTATAACACTATTCATTAATTAGGAGTGTTAACATTTCCAAAACTTCACGTGTACAAGAACATACTTGAAAGTTTGGAAACAACACAGTCTTCAGCATACATACAATAGTAATTAGATAATCTGAAGTCAACAAAACAAGGCCAAAGACATATTTTGTGAATTATAAAATTTATTTATTTTTTTCCTTTTGCGAGCGAGTAACAGGCCTGCTTGTTGTCTCTTGAATTTTCCTTTTTTTTTTGCCACCAACTTTAGCCACAACAGAGCCACTTTGAGTGGCCTCTGGCACTTCACGGGCAGGGCTTGTGGCCAGTGACTCACCTACAGGGCTTTTGGGCAGTGACTCACCTACAGGGCTTTTGGGCAGTGACTCACCTACAGGGCTTGTGGCCAGTGATTCACCTACAGGGCTTTTGGGCAGCGATTCACCTACAGGGCTTTTGGGCAGTGACTCACCTACAGGGCTTTTGGGTAGTGACTGTTCACAGACAGGGCTTGTGCCCACTGACACATGTGAGCAAGTTGGTAGACACTGCACAAGTGATGGTTGGTCTGTTTCATGTGTGTCTTTTGTTGTTTTTGAGCCAAAACTGGTCAGTAGTAACTGCTTGTGTTTTCTTTTTGTGGCCTCCTTTGTAGGTGTCAGCTGCTGAATTTGTACAGATGGCAGCGGTAGGATGTCGTCAGGAACCTGCACAGCAATGTCTGCTACTTGACCGGTAACATTTGGGCCTGGTGAATGAATATCAGAAGCATGTGGTGAAAACTGACCTGCATGAACAGATCCTGCCTGTGAGGTGTTGAATTGTGGTACATTAGTCATTCTCCAGTAATTAGCTTGTGTTTGCTGAACAACTAATGCTTCGAATGAGGTGTTGATTTTTTGCAACTGTTTAGGCACTTCAATGAAGACTCTGTGGAGATGTGCCAATTGTGAAACTGTTTCTTCCTGCAGTGCAATCATCCTTTCCAGCACTGTCATCAGGTCAGAATGGCGACGATTTTCTGCTTCCACAATTTTTCCCTCAGAAGCTACAATTGCATCGTATGTGGTATTTGCTGGACGATTTGGCGGTAAAACAGTTTCAATTGGAACCTCTTCATGGTCACTTGCTTGTATTTGTGTGTCTATGGCGGCGGCGGCATCATCATCATCATCATCATCATAATCCTCTTCATCATGTTCTACAAATAAATGTACACATTATTAAATGGCATGTTAATCTCTGCTGTGTTACTATGTAATTGTACTGTGTCATAAGTAACAACTAACATGTTTCCATACGTTTTATAACCTCACATTAAAAACTACCTTGACTTAAGAATAATGTTTGGACTCAGTATGAAATATGAGTGAATGAAAACTTGCTGTAAACTCACAACTCCTACATGATAGTTAACATCACTAACACAATACATGTTGCCTTACACTTCATTTTCACTGACACTAAGTAATCCTATTTAAAGAAGATGTGCAAAACAAATAATGAACATGACAACATAACATATAGAAGAGCACATATTATATGGCCACCAACTGATACACTCACCTTCTAGGTGTGTTGAGCTGGCTGACCCAGGTGAAGACACTTGTTCAGTCTCAGGTGACACATGTCCTTCAGGGGCAACTATATATAACAATAACATAAGTTTTACATTTACATGTGTAAATATTGAACAAACAGTTATTGTATGTTCTGTATTTATGAGTACCTAACAGCATCATTTCCTTAACCCAAAATGTGTGTGTGAAAGTGAACATAAATAGTTATAATAACAATGTACATGCCTGCATACTTAGAACTTTTGAGTTCCCTAACATAAAACATACTATGTTTCTGCAGTAATGCGTGAGGATAAATAGATTAAATTTGTACATAAAAATCATATGTTGTGTAGTGATATCAGTATCATAATGTACATAACTATCATGAGATGACCATTCACAATGGTTATCATGAAGGTGGTCATATTGCAAAAAGTGTTGTTTTTGGTAGAGGATATGTGTGGTACATTAATATAAGATGTGGCACACCTGAATGTGGCTGTGACTCAACAAGACAACACCCAGGACATACTTGAAAACGAGAGGTAACTCTCAATGTATTACTTCCTGGTAAAATATTTTATAAATAAAATAAATAAATAAATAAATAACATGCAGTGTGTGATAATGTGTCGTTGATAGTAGTTCAACTATAGATATGAGTGAACTAATGTGTGACGTACGCTTTGATAAGTAATGAGTTGTTGGGACATTTAGTAGCTAAAGTGAAGCTTTCAAATGAGTGTGATTAACTTCAGTTGTGCTAGTCAGGTTGTAAGAACGGTATTCCCTTCCCCAAAAAGCCTAATCAGCCACACCTTTCAATTACTTGAAACAGGTGAAAATGGTGTGAACTAAGTTGACCCTAAAATGAGGCTGTAATTAGTGTGTGTGCTGAACCCCACCCCCTCTGTTGAAGTGTATGCTGTGATGAGATATTAATTGCAGCTGCTTTAACACAATGCTAGATGAGCTACTGTAAATAGTCGTGTGCAGTTTTTACGTTATGAAAACAATGACATAACATATGATACGTGTGCCTCATTATGCTGTCTGTATATGACTTAAAGCAAAAATGGACCTTTTCATAAACAACTATAGATGTGTTAGTGCAAGTGATATTTGTAGGCCGTTGCATGCAATATATTTGATGCATGCTTAAAATAGGCAGTAATGTCATGTTTGTCGGAGTAAAATAAATAAAATACACAATAATATTATACATATTTATGTTCTGTACCTGTAGCTAGTAATAATTTCTCATTAACATGTGTTACACATGTGTACTACCCTGTTGTTCCCCATCTTCGCCCACCATCAATTGCTTCCACTGCAGCAATGCATTTTGGGAATTCACATGTAAATGACCACGCAATGGCACGTGCTATAATAGTTACTGTTTTTAGTAGGACTACAACATATATGTCTATTTTGAGATATATATATATACAGAATCAGACATATACATATATAGATGCAGGTATGCTTATATTGTGAAGACAGTATAAAAAGCAGTGTAAATATGCAAAATAACTGTAAGCAACGACACGCCTAGTACATTAATATTTCTCACCTGGTGGAAATTGTGAGGGATAAATTCCTATATCACGGTCACCAGGTAAGCCTTCCACGACGACGGGAAGTAATTTTGCCCGAAGCAGCTCCTCCAATGGACTTAATATGAGACGTTGTGGTGTCGGCCCACCTCCAGTGCCAGTAGCATGCACGCGTTGGTGTTGTATTTTCTTTTTCAATTTGGACCTAATATCATCAAATCTCTTGTGACAATTCCGCTTGTCCCTCACATGATTCCCACACGCATTGACACCAATGACTATTGTGTCCCACATTTCTTTTCTGCTTGCTGAACTTGTCCGCCCTTGAAAAACATATAAAATATATGAGGTAAATTAATAATAATAGAAGCACCAGTTTCCTACACTGCTAGCTGTTCCAAGAGATAGCAAACATGCTGTTTTAGGTGTAATATGTGAAGCACATGAGCATTCACTACTAAACCTATACATGTAAGCAAGGTTGCGTTCATATTGTATGCAGTTATGGCAAATTGACCGCCTGTGATTAGTTGTCCTTGTAAGGCATGATAAAAAGCTGTGTTTCCAGACTAATTAACATAGAAAGATATTCTGAACCCATATTTGCATATGAACAAAACTCAGATGACCTAGGATCACATGTATTTGAATAATAAATGTAAAGGTACACTTACCTAGTAAATGTCCATATATACTGTCATAGTGCTCCAGAATGCCAGTGACAAGAGCTGTATTTTCCTGGTCATTGAAGCGAGGATTACGTGGCTTCTCCACACGTTTCTTCCGAGCAGGTTTAGGGTCAGAGCTTGGCTGGTGCTGACTGGACTCTCCTTCTTCCAATGGAAGAGACTCCAAAAGCTGCCCACCAGCAAGCACGCCACCACCATCCACCCCATCAGCAACTGCGCCACCAGCAGCACTCACAGCACCAGCACTCCCACTCCTAGCACCAGCACTCCCACTCCTAGCACCAGCACTCCCACTCCTAGCACCAGCACTCCCACTCCCAGCAACAGCACTCCCACTCACAGCAACAGCACTCCCACTCCCAGCAACAGCACTCCCACTCCCAGCAACAACACTCCCACTCCCAGCAACAGCACTCCCACTCCCAGCAACACCACTCGGTGCACCAGCAACATCACTCCCCTGAACAGTACATTCACTCCGACGCGTACTCGCACGAGTAGCACTCCCACTCCCACCAGCATCACTCTTCCCACGCTTTGCAGGCATACTTCCAGCACTCACAAAAAACAGACAATAAATGTACAGCCAATCACACGAAACACTTCCACATATAAAACAAGACAAAGATGTAAACAAAACAACAATGGACAAAGCTCACCCAATACACAACAAGTCTCTCCGTCAATATGCAAATGTTCAATCAGCCAGCTCTGTGCGTCTCTCTCTCTCTCTCACTCCCAACAACACAGAGAATGATTAGCAGTACACGTTGCCTTTAAATATGGCGCGCAATCCAATACATGCTTGTTTCGCCTGATTCAGCAAGATTTGTGATTGGGCAACCTATCAGCACCCCGCCACGCACGCCGATACACCTGTGTGTGATCGGCTAATCATCGTGAGAGTGGGCGGATTTGTTTTCGGGTTGATTTTGAATGTATTCGGCACTTACTGCATACGGAGAGGAAAAATCGCCATTAACATGACTAATCGGTAAGCTTGCCGATTTCACTTAATCGACGCTTACTGCATGAGGCCCATAGTTGCCGATTGTCTTGGCTTTTTTGAAAACCAGTCTTGGTTTTTGTCTAGTGTAGGGATCTAATTCTTTATTTATTTATTGACGACTTATTATTTATTTGGAATGGGGATGTTGACACTTTACACGCTTTCTTTGAATATCTTGAGGCAAATACATACAATTTGAGATTTACACATTCTTACAGTGACTCACAGATTGATTATTTAGATCTGCACTTATATATAGATGTTGGACAACAAATTCAGACCAACATTTATAGAAAAACGAATTCCAAAAATTCTCTACTCAGATCGAACAGTGCCCACCCGAGACCACTTATAAAGGGGATACCAAAAGGGCAATTTTTAAGATTAAGGAGGCTATATTCCACAAAAGAGTCCTTTTTGGTACAAGCTAAAGAACTGAAACAAAGGTTCAGAGAGCGTGGTTATGGAGAGGGGGACCTGGAGAGTGCCTATGAACAAGCTCTACAAGCAGATAGGGAACACTTGATTAAGAAAAGAAACCCCAAAAAAACATTCTATAACAATGATACTGAACAGGGCCCGCTCTTCATAACCACCTTCTCCAAACAAGCAGAGCAGATAAGATACATCTTACAGAAACATTGGGGAGTTCTAAGACTAGATCCAGACTTAGATCCCTACACTAGACAAAAACCAACACTGGTTTTCAAAAAAGCCAAGACAATCGGCAACTATGTATCCCCTAGTCTGTTTAGCTCTAGGAACAAGAAATCAACACAATTACCAAAGGGATTCTATAAATGTGGCCAATGCACCCTTTGTAAGTATGCGGAACCCTTAAAGTCTTTGAGGGATATTTATACGGGTCATACATATAGGATTGAAACATTCATGACGTGTAACACCAACTTTGTGATTTATCTGCTGAAATGTGCATGTGGCAGTGGCTACATAGGTAGAACTATTACAGCATTAAAAGTGAGAATCACAGAGCATATCCGTAGTATTAAAAAACGTGACGAACGCTTCCCTGTAGCGCGCCATTTTAATATATGCCCATTAGGATCCATTAAAACATTCACATACAGCGCCATTGAGAATATATCTATACATCCTAGAGGGGGACACAGGGAGGCATCATTAAATCGTCG
>WSYH01010699.1:9688-22574 GCA_036426205.1 Ascaphus truei | reverse complement strand
GCTTTAAACTGCAGGGGATACCGGCACCCCATAACGGGGCCTGTAACTCCTGAAGTAGGGGGTCCTCGGACCTGAAACCAATGCGGTTCAGTTCGGGAGACCCCCTGCTCATGTACACTATTATTAAAATGTTTTTATTTAGTGTACGATCGCCTGTAACAGTCTTGCATGGAGATAGCAAATCTCCATGCAAATGTTACAGGCGGCTTTTTTTTCTATCAGCTAGCGAACGGAGAGGTTCAGAACGCTAGCAGGGGGAAAAAAAGCAAACCGTACGCTGTGGCTGTTTTGAGCTATTCTGAGCAGGTACGTTAAAAAATGGCCTCAAGGCCTTAGTGCATCGCGTCCCCGGCCTCACTTTTTAACGAACCTGCTTTTTTGGAACATCAGAACGCAAAGCCATTGAGCTTAGTGCATAGCCCCCTATGTGTGAGGTTCAATGGTACCCTGAAGCAGATGCTGCAAGCTTTTTTAGAAGCTGAAGGAAATGACTGGGAGATTCACCTACAGCACTATGTGAGAGGTTCAATGATACCCTGAAGCAAATGCTGCGAGCTTTTATAGAGGCAGAGGGGAAAGACTGGGAGATTCACCTGCAGCTCTTGCGGTTTGCATACCGAGAGATACCGCAAGAATCTACCAGGTTCTCTCCCTTTGAGCTGCTATATGGTCGCATGGTACGGGGACCTATGGACCTATTCCATGAAGGATGGGAAGGAGAGACCACTAATACAGATGCTTCAGTATGTAGTGGATCTCAGAGACCGGCTAGAAATTCTTATGGGGTTGGCACAGGCTAATCTTAGGGAGGCTCAGACCAAGCAGAAAGCTTGGTATGACCAAAATGCTGTAGTAGATCATTCATCCCAGTGTAGTAAGTACTTGTTCTAAAGCGCACTCGGCAGAACAAATTAATGACTACCAGTCAGAAATTGATTAACACACATATTCCCGGGAAGCTCAAACTCCTACATCCACCAAATTGTCAGAACCCCCCAAGTTAAAAAGGTGGGGAAGGGCGAGCTCTGGAGGGAGGTGCCACCAACCTCCATTTGGTTTACCTTGACTTTGGTATGCAGGCTTACGACGCTTTGGCCAAAGGGTTTAACTAAAAAAACAAGTAATTACTGTTACTATTCTGACTGGTAACAGTCAAATGGAGATTGGTGGCACCTCCCCCCAGAGCTCGCCCCTCCCCACCTTTTTAACTTGGGAGGTTCTGACAATTTGCTGAATGGACAAGACTCACTGCAGTTCCTTCCCCTCATACAGAGGTAACAGGAAGGGTTCACAGTTTTAGTGTTAGGACCTGCATTTTTGGTTTACCTTGACGTTTGGTATGCAGGCTTACGACGCTTTGGCCAAAGGGTTTAACTAAAAAAACAAGTAATTACTATTATTATTCAAGTATTTAAACTTTATACTCATTGCCATATATGTTTTGTCAATTTGATGTAGCATTGGGCACCCCTGTCTTCTGTTGTATACATTTGCCACGCTCAGTAGCACTCATTTTGGCATAAATATATATTCATGATGTGGTGGATGTAGGCATTTGAGCTACCTGGGAATATGTGTGTACATTAAAGATTCACCCAGATAATTTGTGTTTAGCCATTCCAGGGGAAGTCATAAATACAATGAATGTCCGGGCTTCTAAGAGACCCTAAGGAGAGGTCACCCGAATGTCTATAGAAGTCCGGAGCTTCAACGATTTAACCCGACAGAAGTGTGAAGTGCCGGTAATTGAATTAAAACCATTTGCCTAGCAAATGGTGAGGTAGCTCAAGGCAGGTAGACTTTCTGTCGCCGGGGAAAGGGGGTTTGGTCAGGTATACTAAGCGGGTCAAGTGAGAAGTTAGCGCATGACCCTTAGCCTGCTGTGATGCCCTTTGCGCGGTTACAGAGACTACTGGTAGCCCTGCAATAGGGTAGAATTTGACTCCCACACCAAAGATTGGTTGCCCATTGCCCAGATAGGCTTGTGAGGGTATTATAAGCCCATGCACGCCGTCAGGAGGGTGTTCTCTGCTTTTACATCAGAAAGGATAGCGGGCGGTACCAAGAGATGTTTTCATCATCACCACGGATTTGTACCCCTCTCAGGATTTCGTTAGATCTAAGGACTTGGAAACAAATTCTGCAAGGGCAGAACGAAATTATTTAATTTGGTGAAGATATAGGGGTGGCAAGTTGCGCCCCTAGCCAAAAGACTGCATCTTGTTCCCTGCTCACGTATCAACCCCGCTTCTGGGAAATTGATACCTGGAGACCGAATTGCATGAACTTTCGATCCAGAAACCTTTTATTTAGTTCCCGTAAGTGTTTAATTGTGATAATTTTGTAACTCAAGCTGTGTGTGTTCTTTATGTAAATTAAATAAAATGTATTTTATCTCATGCTTTATTCAATCAAAGGACCCAGATGGTAAAGTGTTAATAAGCTTGGTCTCCCGTGACAGATGGAACCACCCGCTTCTATGTGGACTACCGGCAGCTCAATGCAGGGACGGTGTCAGATGCTTGGATGAGCTGCTAGATGAACTCGAGGGGGCAAAGTATCTGACAACCATGGTTCTGAGCAAGGGGTATTGGCAGATCCCGCTGACCCAGGAGGCTAGAGAAAAGTCAGCATTCATCACTCCAAGTGGCCTCTATGAATTTCTAGTGATGCCATTTGGGATTAAGAATGCCCAGACTACCTTCCAACACCTGGTCAATAGGTTACTGGAAGGGATGCAGGGTTTCGCAAGGGAATACCTGGATGACATAGCAGTGTTTAGCGGGACATGGTACAGTCACCTAGTTCATGTAGCAGTGGTGCTGAACAGAATTAGGGAAACAGGGCTCACCTTGAAAGCTACCAAGTGTTTAGTCTGTATGGCAGAAGTTTTGTGCCCAGGGCAAAGGGTTGTCGGAGGGCACCTCAAGCCTGAACCAGCTAAGGTTGAGACTATAGTGCAGTGGCCAGTCCCCAAGACTAAAAAGCAGGTTATGGCTTTTCTAGGCAATGCTGGCTATTATAGGAAGTTTGTTTCACAGTACAGCACTATGGCTAGACCCTTGACAGATCTGACACAGAAGCGAATCCCAGTTCTGGTAGCCTAGTCTCCTGCCTGTGAAACAGCGTTTCAGGCACTCAAGACAGCGCTAGCCAGCACACCCATCCTTGCAGCCCCTGACTATTCAAAATTATTTTTGGTGCATACCGATGCCTTCAATTACAGAATCGGTGCTGTACTCAGTCAAGTGGGGGAGATGGGCCTGAGGGGGGGGGGGTAGCATGCTGTGGTGTACCTGAGCAGAAAATTACTGCCCAGGGAGGTGGCTTATGCCTCAATTGAAAAAGAATGTTTGGCCATTGTATGGGCTTTTAGAAAACTGCAGCCCTATTTGTATGGCCGGACATTCACTGTGATCACTGACCACAATCCCTTAAGTTGGTTGCAAAGTGTCTGGAGAAAATGGCAAGCTCCTTTGTTGGAGTCTTGCCCTGCAAAAATTTGACTTTACAATCCAGCACAAAAAAGGCAGTGAGCATGGAAATGCAGATGGACTTTCACGCCAGGACAGTCCCAATAAACCAATATCCTCATGACGTGACAGGCCAGTTAAACCGCCGGACGAGGCGGTCGTAACACAGCCTGCCATTTGAGTAGGGGAGGTGTGACGGTGAAGGGGTTAACCAGGCTCATCAAAAAAGGTCAAGCCCACTTGGTTAACCCTGACCTGTGTGTTAGAGTCTTAGAGTGTCAGCTCTGGGACCCAGGTGTCAAAAATGTATTACTGAACTGTATACTAATTTTGCGACAATAAAGATTTGTGTGACTTTTGCCTTTACTGGGGTGCTGGGATTGGGAGGTTTCTAGGCTGAAGTTTCAGGATGGGCTTGCCTGAGAAAGTCTTTACAGAATGTGTCAATGTATCGGGGTTCCAGAGTTATGAGATACCCCAAAAGTTGTATCCGAGAATTGAGTGAGATTCTCGGATACAGCCAAGCACATTACTCTGCCAAACTCTGACTCAGAAAGCGTTATTACGGCTCACCACCAGGATCCCTGCTGCAGCATCATCCAGACAAGGTAAATGGGTATGAATGGGGTTAAACTATATCTGCAGCTATACACGGAGTCCCTAGTGTAGCAGGGGTTCTCCAATATTACAGCGATACCTATATACATACCCAGGTACACTGAACCTAGTGTAGGGGTTCAGGGGCTGCTCCAGCTAGGTTATAAAGCTGAGTAGGTTTTACAGTGTCTAAAAGTTGTTAAAGTATTTTCTAATGTGTACCAAGAATGAGGCTAGTGATTGTAGGTTATATATACACTCACTCCATCCCGGACACCAGAATAGGAACTCATAACTTTTAGCACACAAAAACAGGACACAATATATTTTATTAAATGGTTATATTTTTAATAGGTATATATATTGGTAACCTGTATATGAACTGAGGGGTTTCCAAGTCATGGATTCCAGACAGCCCAGATGGCTACCAAGCTGGATTCCTCTGTGTCTGTGCAGAGTCCGTACTTGAAAGATTCAAGGATGCCAAGGTGTTAGAATAGGAGGGGTGCTGCAGTTCTGCTTGAATACACACATCCTGGGCTAACACAAGGCTATCCGGCAACCATTTGCCAGAACCCAGACTCTGTGGAGCCTGGGCAGTGGGTGAGTTCGGTATGAAAAGAGGCAGAGGTGCCAGGTTGGCGCATGCCCCTTTACAACCTGACAAAAGGGGCCCTCCCGGCTTTACAATACCGGCAAATCGGTGATTGGCTGGCAGGAGAATTCTCATGCTCTGATAGGCTGTACAGGTTAGTGGATGAGAGCCTGAAAGTCTTAAGAGAGGATGCAGCCAATCAGGAGTGCTGATTCCAAGCACTAAACCAACCGTGGCAATTTCAAAGCTGCTCAGAATTGAACAGACTAGAGCCGGATTCAAGGATTTTCAAGTCAGAAAAGTTTCTAAGTCCCACTTTTTAGACCGTAGCGGTCGCGGCTGGCATTGCATGACGAAAATAGTTCCAGGACTTTTGTGAGTAACTACCAGTCATTGGAAAGTGCTCTAAAAAGGTCATCTTAAGCAATTTCGTTCCGAAAATTGATTTATTCTTTAGCCCCATTCCCAGTAAGTGTGTTAACCTTGAATTGTGTAACTTTGTGTGTCTGTCTTCTACGACACTGGTTCCCAAACTTTTTCGGTTCAAGGCTCCCCAAGGCAATCAGAATTTTTTCAAGGCTCCCCAAGGCGATCAGGATTTTTACGCGGCGCCCAAAGTAAAAACAAAGGTGTATATACATACAACAGTTGCAGTGCGCAGTTGGTGTCTCTCTCAGACACTCTCACACACTCTCACTCTCTCTGACCTCACTCTCTCTCTCTCAGACCTCACTCTCTCTCAGACCTCACTCTCTCTCTCAGACCTCACTCTCTCTCTCTCAGACCTCACTCTCTCTCAGACCTCAATCTCTCTCTCTCAGACCTCACTCTCTCTCTCTCTCTCAGACCTCACTCTCTCTCTCTCAGACCTCACTCTCTCTCTCTCAGACCTCACTCTCTCAAACCTCACTCTCTCTCTCAGACCTCACTCTCTCTCTCTCAGACCTCACTCTCTCTCTCTCTCAGACCTCACTCTCTCTCTCTCAGACCTCACTCTCTCTCTCTCAGACCTCACTCTCTCAGACCTCACTCTCTCTCTCAGACCTCACTCTCTCTCTCAGCAGAAGTACTGTTTCTAAAGCGCCTCGCAATGACAAATTAATGAATACCAGTCAGAAAGTGAGTAACACACATATTCCCGCGGAAGCTCAAACTCCTACAATCCACCCAAGTCAGAACCCCAAGTTAAAAAGGTGGGGAATGGGCGAGCTATGGAGGGAGGGGCCACCAACCTCCATTTGTTACCTGTGACTTTGTTGCAGGCTTACGAGTTGGCCAAAAGGGTTAACTAAAAAAACAAGTAATTACTGTTACTATTCTGACTGGTAACAGTCAAATGGAGATGGTGGCACCTCCCCCAGAGCTCGCCCTCCCCACCTTTTTAACTTGGGAGGGTCTGACAATTTGCAGAAGGACAAGACTCACTGCAGTTCTTCCCCTCATACAGAAGGTGGTAAACAGGAAGGGTTCACAGTTTTTAGTGTTAGGACCTGCATTTTGGTTACTTGACGTTTGGTTTTGGTATGCAGGCTTACGACGCTTTGGCCAAAGGGTTTAACTAAAAAAACAAGTAATTACTATTATTATTCAAGTATTTTAAACTTTATATCATTGCCATATTGTTTGTCAATTTTGATTGTAGCATTGGGCACCCCTGGTATTCTGTTGATACATTGCCACGCTCAGTAGCACTCATTTTGGCATAAATATATATTCATGATGTGGTGGATGTAGGCATTTGAGCTACCTGGGAATAGTGTGTACATAAAGATTCACCCAGATAATTTGTGTTTAGGCCATTCCAGGGGAAGTCATAAAATACAATGAATGTCGGGCTTCTAAGAGACCCAAGGAGAGGTCACCCGAAGTCTATAGAAGTCCGGAGCTTCAACGATTTAACCCGACAGAAGTGTGAAGTGCCGGTAATTGAATTAAAAACCATTTGCTAGGCAAATGGTGAGGTAGCTCAAGGCAGGTAGACTTTCTGTCGCCGGGGAAAGGGGGTTTGGTCAGGTATACTAAGCGGGTCAAGTGAGAAGTTAGCGCATGACCCTTAGCCTGCTGTGTGCCCTTTGCGCGGTTACAGAGACTACTGGGCTAGCCCCTGCAATAGGGTGTTAGAATTGACTCCCACACCAAAGTTGGTTGCCCATTGCCAGATAGGCTTGTGAGGGTATTATAAGCCCATGCACGCCGTAGGGAGGGTGTTCTCTGTTTACATCCAGAAGGATAGACGGGCGGTACACAAGAGTGTTTTCATCATCACCACGGATTTGTACCCTCTCAGGATTTCGTAGATCTAAGGGACTTGGAAACAAATTCTGCAAGGGCGCAGAACGAAATTATTTAATTGGTGAAGAAGTATAGGGGTGGCAAGTTGCGCCCCTAGCCAAAAAGACGCATCTTGTTCCCTGCTCACGTATCAACCCACGCTTCAGGGGGAAATTGATACCTGGAGACCGAAAATTGCATGAACTTTCGTTCCGAGAAGACAGAAACCTTGTATTTAGTTCCCGTAAGTGTTAATTGTGATATTTGTAACTCAAGCTGTGTGTTTTTTATGTAAATTAATAAAATGTATTTTATCTATGCTTTATTCAATCAAAGGACCCAGATGGTAAAGTGTTTAATAAGCTGGTCTCCCGTTGACAGATGGAACCACCCGCTTCTATGTGGACTACCGGCAGCTCAATGCAGGGACGGTGTCAGATGCTTGGATGAGCTGCTAGATGAAACTCGATGGGGCCAAAAGTATCTGACAAACCATGGTTCTGAGCAAGGGGTATGGCAGATCCGCTGACCAGGAGGCTAGAGAAAAGTCAGCATTCATCACTCCAAGTGGCCTCTATGAATTTCTAGTGATGCCTTTTGGGATTAAGAATGCCCAGATACCCTTCCAACAACTTGTCAATAGTTACTGGAAGGGATGCAGGGTTTGCAAGGGAATACCTGGATGACATAGCAGGGTTTAGGGACATGGTACAGCACCTAGTTCATGTAGCAGTGGTGCTGAACAGAATTAGGGGAAACAGGGCTCACCTTGAAAGCTACCAAGTGTTTAGTCTGTATGGCGCAGAAGTTTTGTGCCCAGGGCAAAGGGTTGTCGGAGGGCACCTCAAGCTGAACCAGCTAAGGTTGAGACTATAGTGCAGGGCCAGTCCCAAGACTAAAAAGCATGGTTATGGCTTTTCTAGGCAATGCTGGCTATTATAGGAAGTTGTTTCACAGTACAGCACCTATGGCTAGACCCTTGACAGAATCTGACACAGAAGCGAAATCCCAGTTCTGGTAGCCTAGTCTCCTGCCTTGTGAAAACAGCGTTTAGGCACTCAAGACAGCGCTAGCCAAGCAACCCATCCTTGCAGCCCCTGACTATTCAAAATTATTTTTGGTGCATACCGATGCCGTCAATTACAGAATCGGTGCTGTAATCAGTCAAGTGGGGGAGATGGGCCTGCTAGGGAGGGGGGGGGTGGGGGTAGCATTGAGTGGTGTACCTGAGCAGAAACATTTACTGCCCAGGGAGGTGGCTTATGCCTCAATGAAAAGAATGTTGGCCATTGTATGGGCTTTGAGAAAACTGCAGCCCTCATTTGTATGGCCGGACATTCACGTGATCACTGACCACAATCCCTTAGTTGGTTGCAAAGTGTCATGAGGAGAAAATGGCAAGCTCCTTTGTTGGAGTTGCCCTGCAAAAATTGACTTACAATCCAGCACCAAAAAAAGGCAGGAGCATGGAAATGCAGAGGACTTTCACGCCCAGGACAGTCCCAATAAACAATATCCTCATGACGTGACAGGCCAGTTAAACCGCCGGACGAGGCGGTCGTAAACAGCCTGCCATTTGAGTAGGGGAGGTGTGACGGTGAAGGGTTAACCAGGCTCATCAAAAAAGGTCAAGCCCACGGTTAACCCTGACCTGTGTTTAGAGTCTTAGAGTGTCTAGCTCTGGGACCAGGTGTCAAAAATGTATTACTGAACTGTATACTAATTTTGCGACAATAAAAAGATTGTGTGACTTTTGCCTTTAGGGGTGCTGGGATTGGGAGGTTTCTAGGTCTGAAGTTCAGGATGGGATTGCTGAGAAAGTCTTTACAGAATGTGTCAATGTATCGGGGTTCCAGATTATGAGATACCCCAAAAGGTGTATCCGAGAATTGAGTGAGATTCTCGGATTACAGCCAAGCAACATTACTCTGCCAAACTCGACTCAGAAGCGTTATTACGGCTCACCACCAGGATCCCTGCTGCAGCATCATCCAGACAAGGTGGTAAATGGGTATGAATGGGGTTATTAAAACTATATCTGCAGCTATACACGGAAAGCCTAGTGTAGCAGGGGTTCTCCAAATATTACAGCTGATACCTATATACATACCCAGGTACACTGAACCTAGTGTAGGGGTTCAGGGGCTGCTCCAGCTAGGTTATAAAGCTGAGTAGGTTTACAGTGTCCTAAAAGTTGTTAAGTATTTTCTAATGGTGTACCAAGAATGAGGTATGATTGTAGGTTATAATACACTCACTCCATCCCGGGACACCAGAATAGGAACTCATAACTTGTAGCACACAAAAACAGGACACAATATTTATTAAATGTTATATTTTTAATACGGTATATATATTGGTAACAGTTATGAACTGAGGGGTTTCCAAGTCATGGATTCCAGGACAGCCAAGATGGCTACCAAGTGGATTCCTGTGTCTGTGCAGAGTACCGTACTGAAAGATTCAAGGATGCCAAGGTGTTAGAATAGGGAGGGTGCTGCCAGTCTGCTTGAATACACACATCCTGGGCTAACACAAGGGCTATCCGGCAACCATTTGCCAGAACCCGACTCTGTGGAGCCCTGGGCAGTGGGTGAGTTCGGTATGAAAAGAGGCAGAGGTGCCAGGTTGGGCGCATGCCCTTACAAACCTGAACAAAGGGGCCCTCCCGGATTTACAATACCGGCAAATCGGTGATTGGCTGGCAGGAGAATTCTCATGCTGTGATAGGCTGTTAAAGGTTAGTGGATGAGAGCCTGAAGTCTTAAGAGAGGATGCAGCAATCAGGAGTGCTGATTCCAAAGCACTAAACCAACGGTGGCAATTTCAAAGCTGCTCAAGAATTGAACAGAACTAGAGCCGGATTCAAGGATTTCAAGTCAGAAAAGTTTCTAAGTCCCACTTTTTAGACGTAGCGGTCGCGGCTGGCAATTGCATGACGGAAAATAGTTCCAGGACTGTGAGTAAACTACCAGTCATTGGAAAGTGCTCTAAAAAGGTCATCTTAAGCAATTTCGTTCCGAAAATGATTTATTCTTTAGCCCCATTCCCAGTAAGTGTTTACCTTGAATTGGTAACTTGTGGTCTGTCTTCTAAGACACTGGTTCCCAAACTTTTTCGGGTCAAGGCTCCCCAAGGCAATAGAATTTTCAAGCTCCCCAAGGCGATCAGGATTTTACGCGGCGCCCCAAAGTAAAAACAAAGGTGGTATATACATACAACAGTTGCAGTGCGCAGTGGTGTCTCTTCAGAACACTCTACACACTATCACTCTCTCGACCTCATCTCACTCTTCAAAACCTCACTCTCTCTCAGACTCACTCTCTTCTCAGACCACTCTCTCTCTCTCAGACCTCACTCTCTCTCAACTCAATCTCTGCTCTCTAGAACCTCACTCTCTATCTCTCTCAAGACCTCACTCTCTCTCTCTCAGACCTCACTCTCTCTCTCTCAGACCTCACTATCTCAAACCTCACCTCTCTCTCAGACCTCACTCTCTCTCCTCAGACCTCACTCTCTCTATCTCTCAGACCTCACTCTCTCTCTCGGCAGGACCTCCCTCTCTCTCTACAGACCTCCAATCTCTCAGACCTCACTCTCTCTCTCAGACCTCACTCTCTCTTCTAGACCTCACTCTCTCTCTCCTCTCAGACCTCACTCTCTCTCTCTCTCTCTCTCTCTCTCAGACCTCATTCAACTCAGCTCCTCTCTAGACCTCAACTCTCTCTCTATCTCAGACCTCACTCTCTCTCTCTCAGGACCTCACTCTCTCTCTCTCAGACCTAACTCTATTTCTCTCTCTCAGACCTCACTCTCTCTCTCAGACCTCAATCTCTCTCTCTCTCTCTCTCAAGACTCAATCTCTCTCTCTCAGACCTCACTCTCAGACCTCACTCTCTATCTCTCAGACTCAACTCATTCTCTCTCAGACCTCACTCTCTCTCAGACCTCAATCTCTCTCCTTCTCAGACCTCACTCTCTCTCAGACCTCGCTTCTTCTCATCTCCTCACCTCTCTCTCTCAGACCTCACTCTCTCTCTCTCAGACCTCAACTCTCTCTCTCTGACCTCAACTCTCTCTCAGACCTCTCTCTCTCTCTCAGACCTCACTCTCTTCTATATCTCTCTCAGGACTCATCTCTCCGCACTCTCTTCTCTCTCTCAGACCTCACTCTCTCTCATCTCTGACCTCACTCTCATCTCTCTCAGACCTCACTCTCTCTCTCTCAGACCTCACTCTCTCTCAGACTCTCTCAATTACTCTCTCTGAACCTCACTCTCTCTGGACCTCACTCGACTTGACCTCACTCTTCCTCTGACCTCAATCTATCTCTGACCCACTCTCTCTTCTGACATCACTCTCTCATCTCATGACCCCACTCTCTCTCTCTGACCTCAACTCTTTCTCTCTGACCTCACTCTCCTCTCTGACCTCACTCTCTCTCTGACCTCACTCCTCTCAGACACCACTCTCTCGCAACACACCTCAGACACACTCACTCTCAGACACACTCTCAGACCACACCTCCAGACACACTCTCCTCTCTTCAGACAACTTCTCTAGACACACTCTCTCTCGACACACTCTGTCAGACACACCTCATCTCATAGATCTCACGATCCGGACACAATCCTCACTCTCTCGCACATCACTCTCTCTCACTCTCGCGACTCACTCTTCACTCTGCACACAACTCTCTCCACTCTCTCAGACATACACTCTCTCTCACTCTATCAGACACCCTCTCAGGGGAGGGAGGAAAGGGCCAGGAGATCTGTGCGGCAGCTCCGATGCACACATAATAAATACACCAACACAAAATCACAAACACACACAATAAATACAAAACACAAATAAACACACACACCCACAAAACACACACACATAAATACACACACACAGTAAAATACACACACACACACAACACATAACAGCACACACACACTAATAAATACCACACACAAATAAAGAAAAAAAAAAAGAAAGAAAAAAAAAAAAATGACACAGCATTGAAAAAATAAAAAAAAAAAACAATAAAGAATAAAACACAACAAAAGGAAAGAAAGAGAAAAAAAAAAAACGAACTAGGCCGAACCAAAGAGAAACAAAAAATGAAATAAGAACATAAAAAAAACAAAAAAAATAACAAACAACAAAAAAAAATAAATTAAATAATAACCACAAAAAACAAAACAAAAAACAAATAAAATTAAAAACAAAAACACAAACAAAAAAAAACAAAAAAAAAGAAAGACACACACAACAAATAAAATACAACACACCCCACAAATAAATACCACACAAACAACACCAATAAATACATAAACAAACATCACACACCACACACCACACACACAAATAAATTACACACCACACACACACACACAAATAAAACACACACACACACACACACAGAAAGAAATAAATACAAACACCACACACACACACCACAAATAAATTACACACCACACACACAAACAAAAATAAAGACAAAAAAACAAAAAAAAACAAAAAAGAAAGTAAAAAACACACACAAAAAAAGAAATGAACAAAAAAAAACAAAAAGAAAGAAAAAAAAAAAAAAAAAACAGAAAAAGAAAAAAAAAAAAAACAAATAAAGACAAACAAAAAAAAAAAAAAATAAATAAAAAAAAAAAAAGGAAATACAGAACAAAACAAAAAAAAAAAGAAAGTAAAAAAAAACAAAAGAAATAAACAACCACACAAAAAATAAAAAGAAAAAACAAAAAAAAAAAAAAGAAAGGAAACAAAAAAAAAAGACAAACCAAACACAACAAAAAGGAGACAAACACACACACACAAAATAAATACACAACACAAACAAAATAAATAAAGACCACACACACAAAAAAGGAAAGACAAAAAAAAACAAAAAAATACACCACACAAAACAAAACAAATAAATACACACACACAAATAAATACACAC
>WSYH01010698.1:0-22579 GCA_036426205.1 Ascaphus truei | reverse complement strand
CACACAGGCACACTCACAGACACACAGGCACACTCACAGACACACAGGCACACTCACAGACACACAGGCATACTCACAGACACACTGACAGGCACACAGGCACACTCACAGACACACAGGCACACTCACAGACACACATGCACACTCACAGACACACAGGCTATTTATTTATTTAGATTTATTTATTTAGATTTATTTATTTATTGTGGGGCTGCTGTGTGTGAATTTTTTTTATTGTGGGTAGCGGGGGTGGGTGAAGGGGATATTAGCCCCAACGGTGGTTGTTTAGGGCTTGCGGGGGGTTAGCGGGAGGGATTAACCCCTTCATGACCGTAGCGGTATTAACTGCTACGGTCGTGAAGGGGTTAAGTGCACCCGCAACCCCCACGCAAGTCCTAAACTCACACCAAGGGCCAAATACCCCCTTCACCCACCCCCGCTACCCACAATAAAGCGGGCACGGTGGGTTAACCCCTTCATTGCCTTAGCGGCTATTAGCTATGGCAATGAAGCACCATTTCTGTATTTTAATAATATTGTGCAGGAGCAGGGGGTCCGCATAGCTTTGATTTGTGGCTCAGGGAACCCCCTGCTCACTGTACAATATTATTAAAAATACATTCATGCTGCTTCGTTACCATAGCACATAGCCGCAAAGGTAAGGAACGAGTGTTTATTGATATGGGTGTTTTATTTATACTGTAGATGTGCAGAGGGTCTCCGGAGCTTAACCGCTTTGGTTTTAGGTCCGGGGACTCCCTGCTTCCTGAGATACAGGCCCCTTTAGGGGGTGCCGGTATCCCTCTGCTTTGTTTACATTCCGCGGCCACGTGATCGGGACCCTTAAATGCAGAGGGATAACGGCACCTCATAAAGGGGCCTGTATCTCGGGAAGCAGGGTGTCCCCGGACCTGAAACCAATGCGGTACAGCTCCGGAGACCCCCTGCACATCTACACTATGAATAAAAATGTATTTTAAATAATTTTTAATGTGCTGATGTTTGCGCAGAGAGAGCAGCGGATCTCTCTCTGCTGCAAACACATCTCGCCCCCGCCAGCCTATAGTATCATTTATGTGTATATACAGTACTGTATGTGTATGTTAGGGGTTATAGGGGTTGTTGTTATACATTATATAATGTATATATACAGTATATACTGCATTACAATTCATGAATTTCTGCCATCTGGCGGACACGCGAAGCATTGCAGCCTATTAAATCCTGAACCATTATCAATAAACGCATCAACCGCGCGTCAGCCGGGGATGACCCGTGGCTGGGAACGCAAAAGGAACGCGGCATGCTCCGGGTGAACAGCGTCGCATTCCAGGAACAAGCCAGTGATAAAACGGTGATTTGTTAGAATAAAAGCTGCCGCAACAGTATGTAATATTTTATGTATTAGTGTTCAAATGATTAAAAAAAGTTAAGTGAGTTAAGTAATATCACCTGCCCAAATTAAAATAACATCATCTATATAGCGGCACCATAATTTGCAATTACTGTATGCACCGCAATATTATTGTGCCAAATATTATTGTGCTCCCAAAATTCCATAAATAAATTTGACCTTCGAAAATCCTTCAATAATTCTTTAAAATATGCTGGTGTTGCTTTTACTAAATCTTGAAGATAAAAATCTATATACTCAGATAGATGAGATGTGATAGAATCAATGGCTGTCTTTTTTGGCCTACCGGGTTAATTTATCAAACATTTATGAATTTTGGGTATATGATAAAAGATAGGGGTTTTGTATTTTGTATAATTTTTCTTTTAACTGACTTCTATCATTTTTCTGAACTTCGCTATAAAGGGAGTAGTGGGGTCTGATCTCAATTTGCAATATGATTTAGTGTCAGATAATAATAGATGAGCCTCTTTAATATAATCGGCTCTATTTTGAATAACAACACCCCCTACCCTTTTGTCTGCCTCATGTATAATCAAGTCAATATTGCTACCCAAGGACCGCAAGGCCATATTCTCCCCTTTAGATTTGTTAGAGTTACAATTATTTTTATTTTTGTAAATTTTACATATACTTTTAAATTCTTTTTCAACTAATTTATTGAAAAGATCTAAATTGTGACCCCTAGATTGTATAGGGTAAAAATGTGAGGCTTGTTTCAAGCCACAATGGTTCATACTTCCTAAACCAGTACTGTTTTCCTCCTGCTCTTAAAATAGTTGCACTAGATCTCCAAGGGCATAAATTATCAGTTTCTTTTGTCATCTCTTTCTTTTTCAAATTAATGTATTTCATGGTGATATCCAAATTCACATTAAACAGCAAACTGAGATCTGCAACCACATTCTACTTATCTAATATTAGGAATTGAGGCTCAATGTTAGTTTTCGGATACATTTCTGTAAATTAATATACAATTTGAAAATATAGGCTGATTTCTAGGGGCAAAAGTCAATACTTTTCATTATAAAGTCAATTTATATTAAGAAAGCTATACAGTATATCCCATTGCTATTTAACGTCTGTTTATTGTTGTGAAACTGTTGAAGGGTATGCAAGTATGCATTTTAGAATGGCCATGTCAAAGTCTGGACTTAAACCCTATTGAAATGTTGTGGCAGTAACTGAAGCGAGCTCTCCATGCAAGGAAGCCCTCAAATGTCGCCGAGTTGAAGCAGTTCTGTAAGGATAGCAGGGGAGAAGAATGAACCTCAATGGTAGGCGCTACTAACTCCTTAGACAGGCGCACATAGCGCAGAGACATCCACAGTTAACCCTATAGATACTGGAGCCAGGAACACATAATCGTAGAGCAACACTGCAGCTGCGATGATTGAAGCCAAACAGACGATCACAGAGGTTGGGGAGAATCTGACCACGGCGATCGTGAGCTACCCCCGACGGGTACCAGCAGATCCACGCAATGCCAGAAAGACTCCCCTAGTGATGCACAAAGCGGTATAAAGCAGTCAATGGTCGGCGTACTCACGAAACCATCCACAGGTGAACCGAGGCCATCCGGTAGGAAGCGTGCATCCACAGGTAAGCAGTAATGAGGTATAGTTGTAGAGAGGACTGGGAGCACAGCAAAGTAAAAAAGAGAACTGGAGGCCAATTGAAAAATAACAAAAATGTATTAAAGCATAATCCTAATAAAAAGAGAAACCTCTAACGTGTTTTATTTTTGACATTTTTACATACTGTATACAGTACTTTTAAATTCTTGTTCAACTAATTTAATGAAAAGATCTAAATGGTGAATCTTTGATAAAGCACCCCTGGTGAGAAACGCGTTAGAGGTTTTACATTGGGCAAACTTTTACATTGGGCAATTTCACTCTGCCCCACCAAGTCTTGGCTCCTCCTATCCAGGACTCTGTTTGAATTATGCCAGGTATCTTGTTAGTAGGCTTGTACTGATTTGGCAATCGGTCCATGCAGACTCCTCTCCCTTTGGACACCCTTTTCGATATCGATCTGTGGGATTCTTCGTTAATGGGTGCTTTAACCAATATACTTGTGTGAGTGCATATTTTACCATTTCCAGATGTGTTAAATAACTTATTTTACGAAATTACACCATGGAACATGCACTTTTATTCCCTTTTAATTGTATGTGTATATATATATACATTTATATATATATTAGTATGATTTTAAAGAGACAGCGCCCTAGCGTGCAATCTAACTGATTAAACCAAACAATGATTAAATAAAATCCTAATACATAACATATAAGACGGATGAATACTAGCTCTCTATTGTAAATTATGTTCTATTGTTGAGCTGAAGCTTAATCTAGTGAGATAAACATGCAATATAAAATAAATAAAATACATCAAAATTATGATAAAAGAAAAAATGTCCAAACCACACAGAGATCTATTAAAGTCAACCTGGCTATATAAGTGTGTGAAAAATTAAGTACACCCTTACTGCTTCCATAGGAATTAAGATGCTAAGTAGCAGACAGGTACTGCTAATCAAATGCCCTTAATTAATTGATCATCAGCAAGTGTGACCACCTCTATAAAAGCCGAAGTTTTAGCAGATCTAGAGCATTCAGTTGTGTGTTAACACAATGCCAAGGAGGAAAGAAATCAGCAATGATCTTAGAGAAGCAATTGTTGCTGCCCATCAATCTGTGAAGGGTTATACGACCATTTCCAAACAATTTAAAGTCCATCATTCTATAGTGAGAAAGATTATTCAAAAGTGGAAAACATTCAAGACAGTTGCCAATCTTCCCAGGAGTGGACGTCCCAGCAAATTCACCCCAAGGTCAGACTGTGCAATGCTCAGAGAAATTGCAAAAAAAATAAGAGTTACATCTCAGACTCTATAGGCCTCATTTAGCATGCTAAATGTTAAAGTTCATGACAGTACAATTAGAAAAAGACTAAACAAGTATGGTTTATTTGGAAGGGTTGCCAGGAGAAAGCCTCTTCTCTCTAAAAAGAACATGGCAGCACAGCTTAAGTTTGCAAAGTTGGATCTGAAGAAACCACAAGACTTCTGGAACAATGTCCTTTGGACAGACGAGACCAAAGTGGAGATGTTTGGCCATTATGCACAGTGCCACATTTGGCAAAAACCAAACACAGCATATCAGCACAAACACCTCATACCAACTGTCAAGCACGGTGGTGGAGGGGTAATGATTTGGGCTTGTTTTGCAGCCACAGTACCTGGGAACCTTGCAGTCATGGAGTCGACCATGAACTCCTTTGTATACCAAAGTATTCTAGAGTCAAATGTGAGGCCATCTGTCCGACAGCTAAAGCTTGGCTGAAATTGGGTCATGCAACAGGACAATGATCCCAAAACACACCAGCAAATCTACAACAGAATGGCAGAAAAAGAAAAGAATCAAGGTGTTGCAATGGCCCAGTCAAAGTCCAGACCTCAATCTGATTGATATGCTGTGGCAGGACCTTAAGAGAGCTGTGCATAAAAAAACGCCCACAAACCTCAATGAACTGAAGCAATGTTGTAAAGAAGAGTGGGCCAAAATTCCTCAACAACGATGTGAGAGACTGATAAAGTCATACAGAAAACAATTTCTTCAAGTTATTGCTGCTAAAGGTGGTTCTACAAGCTATTGAATAATAAGGTATACTTAGTTTTTCACACAAAGCTTTATTTTTGTTAAATAAATCATGACACAATGTAATATGTCATGTGTTGTTGTTCATCTGAGGTTGTATTTACCTAATTTTAAGACCTGCTAAGGAACAGATGATTGTTATTATGTCCTGATATGTAAAACCATAGAATTCAAAGAGGGTGTACTTTCTTTTTCACACCACTGTGTGTATATATACAGTCATGTGAATAAGTTCTATGCATTTAGTCACTGTATCTGTGAGTGACTCCTGCGGTCCCAGAAAGTATCTGCAGGCTGAAATCCCATCTTTGTGGGAGATGTTTGTGTAAAGTTATTCTACATCCATGGTTGCTAGTAGTGTTCCTGTTGGGATTGGGCCAATGGCATTAAGTTTGTTTTGCTGGTCGGTGGTGTCCTTGAAATATCTGGGTGTGCAAGATGCAGAGATAATAGGGCGCCCAGGGTTACCCTCTTTGTGAATTTTAGAGAGAATGTGCCAGGTTTAGGGTTAGCTGGTATCAGGTCCAGAATTTTTTCTCTTGTGTGGATTGGGAGTGTTTTATGATCTTGTTGAGTTCTCTCATATATTTTTTTGTGTGATGCTCCTGCAGTTTTGTGTAATACTTTGCATCAGAGTATTGTCTGTGCGCTTCCCGAAGGTAGTCTGTGGGAAGCGCAGTCACCTTAACACCTTAACACCTTAACACCTTTAACACCTTAAGTCATAAATCGCATTCTACATAGGGGGGAGGGATAGGCCTCAGTCAGATACATTATAGGATGCACTGTTTTTAACAAGAGATCAGTTGATCTCGAAAGCTAGGACAAACAAAAGAATTTTGTAAACCACAGAATGGTATCAGCTATTAATTTTTTATTTTATATACAGAATATATTAATATATATATATATATATAGGTAGACTATATATATATATATGAAATTGATATTAAAGTATAATATAATGACCAATATTAATAATAGACAGACATAATAATGATTCATTGTATTCATATAACAGACATCAAGCCAAAATGTGAGACACTGACAGAAAATATATTGTAAATGGATTGAGTGAAGAGAAAGAACAAACCAGCCAATTTCAAATCAATTGGGAGGAAGGGCCAGCTATTGTTTAGATATTTAATTGGTAAATTGGATGAAAACATATAAAATTTATCAAATATATGCTATATCATAAAGCAGGGGTGGGGAACGTCCGGCCCGCGGGCCGTGTAAGGCCCGCGAAGTCATTTGGTCCGGCCCCGGGGAAGCAAGCCTGCAAGAATGGTTTAAAAAAAAAAATTAACTCCCCCTTTCCTGATTGGCTGCCTGTGCTGTCACTTTGCCAAAATTTTTTTTGGCCCGCCTCTTTCTACAGCACTGCCCCCTCCCTTCTCTCCTCCAGTAATGCCGACTCCTTAGGCTCCGCCCCTCTGTCCCTCCCTTTAGGCTCCGCGGGCCTGCCAGTCTCAGCTGCACTGGCTGCCTATGCAGCTCCAGCAGCCCATCCACAGGCCCCATGTAACCCACATGCCCCCTTATACCTCCTCCCAGGCACCTTACCCACCCCAAGGGGGGAGAGGCGTTATTTTAGTGTATTTGCAGAGGTGGGCTTATTGTGTGTGTGTGTGTGTCACTGTGTATGTAATTGTGTGTGTGTGTGTGTGTCAATGTCACTGTGTGTGTGTGTGTGTGTGTGTGCCTGTGGGTCTGCAGTGACGTGTGTGTGATGTGGTGTGTGTGTTGGTGTGTGGGTGCCCTTGTGTGTGTGCCTGTGGTGGCCGTGGGGTGTGTGTGTGCTGTACACGATAAGTGGGTGTGGTGTGTCACTGTTGTCGATGTGTGTGTGTGTGTGTGTGCCCTGTGATGTTGTGTGTGTGTGTGTGCGTGTGTGTCAACTCTGGTGGGTCAACTCTTGTGTGTGTAGGGCACTGCCAAAAAGGTGTTGTGTGTGAACTGTACCGGTTTGTCTGGCACTACTCACTGTGTGTGTCTGGCACTGTCACGTCTGTGGTCTGGAACTGTGTGTACTGTCTCGTGTGTCGTGTGTGTGTGTATTCACTGTTGTGTGTGTGCTCGTGTGTGTGCTTGGGTGTGCTGTTGCGCTGTGGGGGGGGGGGGCATGTGCTGCTGTCGTGTGTGTGTGTGTGTGTGTGTGTGTGTGTGGGTGGGGTGTGTTCGTGTGTGTGTGGTGTGTGTGTGTGTGTGTGTGTGCGCACTTGTCTGTGTGTTGTGGTCGTGTGTGTGGTGTCACTGTTGTGTGTGTGCTGTGTCCACTGTCTTCTCTGTGGTCGTGTGTGTTTGTGTGTTCCTGTCTGTGTGGTCGTGTGTGGCCTGTCTCTGTGTGTGTGTGTTTTTCGTGCTGTGGTTGTGTCACTGTCTCTGTCTCCACTCGTGTGGTGTGTCTCCTGTCTCTCTCTTGTTTCTCACTGTCTCTGTGTGTCCACTGTCTCTGTGTCATGTCCCTGTCTCTGTGGACCAATGTCTCTGTGCTGTCTCACGTGTCTCTGGGTCTCTGTCTGGTTTCTGTTGCCACGTCTGTGGTTGGTGTGTGTGTTGTGTGGTGTGTGTGGGTGTTGTGTTGTGTGTGTGTTCGTGTGTGTGTGTGTGGTGTGTGTGTGTGTGTGTGGTGTGTGTTTGTTGTGTGTATCTCCGCCTGTGTGTGTGTGTGTCTCGTGGTGCTGTGTTGTGGTGGTGTGTTATCTGTCTGTTCACTGCTTTGTGCTGTGTGTTTGCTGTGTGGTGTGCTCGTGTCTTGTCAGGCGTGTTTGTGTGTCAGTGTCGTGTGTCAGGCTTGGGTTTGCTGCAGCTGCCCGGTGGGTATTAAGGACCTAATTCACCCAGGCGCGCGGGTAAGCAAGCTCCCGGAGGCAGGGGTATAAACAATAATGGGGGATGGGGGGGAAGGGGTAATAGAGGCTTGCGGGGATAGAAGAACAGCCCTGCGGTGGGAGAGCACCCGTCATTACCAACCCCTGGTACCACCCCTCCACAATCCCCCCCTACCCCCTCAACTGCTCCTCCTCCACAAAACCGGCAGCAGTTTGTCGGAGGGTACCTTTGGTTGTGTGGGTGGTGTCACTATCTCTGTGGTGTGTGTTCACCTGTCTCTTGTGTGTGTGTGTCACGTCTCTCCGTGTGCGTGGGCATGTCCGTGTGCTGTGTCTGCTTTGTGTGTGGTGTCCACTGTCTCTGTGTGTTGTGTGTCATCTGGCCTGTGGTGTGGTACTGTGTTTGTGTTGTTTTCTCCACGGTCTCTGTGTGTCCTCTTGTCACGGTCTCTGTGTGTCTCACATCGTCACTGTCTCTACTGCTTCTCCTGTCGCTGTTTCTACTGTTTCTTGTGTCTCACTGTCTCTGTGTTGCTATCACTTCTCTGTGTGTCTCACTGTCCTGTGTGGTGTCTCACACGGTCTCTGTGTGTCTCATGCATCTCTGTGTGTCCTCACTGTCCTGTGTGTCTCACGGTCTCTTCTGTGTGCCTCACTGTCCTCTTTGTTTGGGTCCTCACGTCCTTGTGGTCCTCACGGTCCTGTTGTATCTCACGGTCTCTCCGTCTGTGTGTCTCACGGTCTCTGTGTGTCTCACGGTGTCTGTGTGTGTGTGTGTCACTGTCTCTGTGTGTCTCCACCCCTCCCCCCCGTGCACTTACACGGCCCTCCTCCCCACACCGGGTAGCAGTTGTGGAGGAGGGCACCTGCTCCGATCCCCCCTGCTCAGATTCCCCCCCCCTTGCGCACTTACACGGTCCTCCTTCTCCCCACACCGAGCAGCAGTTGCGGAGGGCACCTGCTCCGATCCCCCCCGATCAGATTTCCCTCCCCTGTGTGTGTCTGAGAGAGAGTGTGTGTGTGTGTCTGAGAGAGAGTGTGTGTGTGTGTGTGTGTGTGTGTCTGAGAGAGTGTGTGTGTGTCTGAGAGAGTGTGTGTGTGTCTGAGAGTGTGTGTGTGTCTGAGAGTGTGTGTGTGTCTGAGAGTGTGTGTGTGTTTGAGAGTGTGTGTGTGTTTGAGTGTGTGTGTGTGTCTGAGAGTGTGTGTGTGTGTCTGAGAGTGTGTGTGTGTTTGAGAGTGTGTGTGTCTGAGAGTGTGTGTGTCTGAGAGTGTGTGTGTGTGTCTGAGAGAGAGAGAGAGAGTGTGTCTGAGAGAGAGAGAGAGTGTGTCTGAGAGAGAGTGTGTTAGAGAGAGAGAGTGTGTCAGAGAGAGAGAGAGTGTGTCAGAGAGAGAGAGAGTGTGTCAGAGAGAGAGAGTGAGTCTGAGAGAGAGAGTGAGTCTGAGAGAGAGAGTGGGTCTGAGAGTCTGAGAGAGAGAGCGAGTCTGAGAGAGAGAGTGAGTCTGAGAGAGAGAGTGAGTCTGAGAGAGAGAGAGTGGGTCTGAGAGAGAGAGAGTGGGTCTGAGAGAGAGAGAGTGGGTCTGAGAGGTGTGTGTGGGTCTGAGAGGTGTGTGGGTCTGAGAGGTGTGTGTGTTTGTGTGTGTTTGCGTGCGTGCGTGCGTGCGTGTGTGTGTGTGTGTGTGTACACCAACCCGCAGACAGTCAGTCACCCAAAGAGAAGCAGTTCCAGCCATCACATTAGTGGTGAATTCATTAAATGTTTGACCAAATATAGCAGGCTAATTTTTAAGTTGATAATTTTGTATGGCCCTCGAATGATTTTATAAATATCAAAATGGCCCTTGGCAGAAAAAAGGTTCCCCACCCCTTTCATAAAGGATAGAGAAAATACTATGGGATGACACAGGGCCACTTAGAGCCACTGCAAAAAAAAAAACAGAGACCAGAGCAGAAATAGAATCAACCAGAAAAGAGTGAATCAGATTAATGTACTTGTGTCAGCACTCGTTGAAACCAGCAAATGTGACAGTGCCAATTGTATAAAACCAATAGGATTGTCTCATACATATGGTCTTGAAGCTATCACCTCACAAAATAGTGAGGGGGATATGCTCAAGACCTATGATCCTCCTTAATTTAGGATCCCTATTGTTATGTAAACCAAAGTGCCTGGAAATACTATATATATAATGTAAAAAATAATGTACACCCTCTGAATTCTATGATTTTACATATCAGGACATAATAACAATCCTCTGTTCCTTAGCAAATAAATACAGAGAGAGAGAGTGATAAATAGGGAGAAGAGGACATCAATTTAAGGGTAAAAAAAAAAAAACTATTAAAAGTATGATGGCAAAGCACTATCAACCCTCAAAGTGACCAGTACTATTAGCTTTCCCATACTGTTGTTTTTTTGTATTTCAAGTTAACTTTTTTATTTGACATGACAATCTGGGAAAAAGAAAGGGATACAGAATCAGAATGTCTCTATTACCATAACATCATTTATTCTCTGGAGAACTGAGCTCAAGGGAGGTGGTTCCATCTTTCTCCAGTGAGCTGCAATTGAACACATGGTGACAGTCAACAATGATAACATAAAGGTCACGTGGAATATCAATTTCATACAATTCTTTAAAGACAAAAACGGTTTGATTCCAAGAGCATGAAGATTTGGTGCCATGTTCATTTGGAGCTGCAGCTACTTTATTGTACAGTAGGCCATATTATCTTCCCTTCTAATACTAATCTTCCATTCAGGAAAACTTGTTAGATGTGTAGTGAATTGACATAATGGAGCATTGACGGTTTAGAAGAGCTCCACTGTTCAGCTTGCTGATATTTCCATGGGTATTGCTTGCATACAAAAGTTAGTATTCGATGGCATGGGTAGGGTACACTGAAATATTATGACGGAAAAGAAAAAGATGAGTATTGGAAGTTGCATAGATTAAAGAACTATATGTAAATATATTAATATTTTTTTTTATTGTCATTATTTCTAACACTATTTATTAGATTTACTTTCTGCATCATGAAAATATTAGAAGTTCGGTCATTTAACCCAGGTATTTTACTATTCAGTTTAAATATATATTTCTATATAAATAAACAAAGATTTTTCCATATCTATTTATCCTTAACAATGACTTCACTTGAGTATCTCAGAAAAATTATGATTTTATATACTGTAAGAACAATTTTCTGTATAGATTCTGAGCCAGAGCAAGCATGTCTGTAAGTCATATATTTGTATTAGCCCCAAGTTAATAATAAAGCATACATTACTGTCTGCTTGTAATACATGTTTACAGTATATAACAATCATATACTGTCATTTTGTCTTCATTCCTGAGATGTTCGATGCCCCCAGCATTTCAGCCTTACAAATTTACCATTTCACCTAACTTTTTGTCAACTTGTAAGGTACACAACAGTTATATCAGCAAAGTTAGGATACATTCACAATTCTAGAGGCACAATTCAGAACTCAACAAACTGAAATACATGTATATAAAAGTATCTAAACAAACTTATAACTTAAGTAACATACTTTGGAATAACAAGCCCATAGCAGTTGAGGTTGAGAATTACCAATGTGTGTAAATGTGATGCGGTATGAAGGCCTATTATTTTTGGAAATGTGATGCCTGAAGAAGAAAAGTGTAGAAAAAGATGAGATTCTGTAAAGGTATCTGAACGGTTCAGAGAAAGGGTTTTTGAGAGGGGTGTCAAGATTTGTGCTATCAAGGCGACTAAAGGGTGCAAACTTAACCATGTCCTAACTCCTATTCATTTGAATGGGAGTTAGGATGTACAAATAAAGCCTTTAGTCAATACAGTATGAACCTAAATACTTTAATCCCATAGGGACCTATTCTAGTAGCTTCAAACTTGTCATTGCCAAACCACGCAGTTCAACATATTCAGAAGTCGTGAAATGAAATGTGACAACAAAAATATTCTCTTTTGCAAATTCCATAATTTAAACCACGTCTTTAAAAAATACCAAAAAGCGTAGTTCGACAGCCTTTCAGCGGAGTTTGTTCTTTTGGTTTGATTTGAAGCAGAGTGAACATTATCTTGTGAGACCACGCATCATACTCACTATGTAAAGCATCCGTTTTACTGTAGAAAGCATGAGTCAGTGCTGTGGGAGTCAGGGAGAGACAGATTGGGTTTGGAGTTTGGAGGTATTTGCGAGTGGTTTGTATTAGTAGTGATTTCTGAGTGAGTAGTCTTCTGTTCTTTTTTTTTTTCAAATTGGTATTGTCAGTGTGACAGATTTCTTGCAGTGTGTCTTTTTATTTATTTTTCCTCCGTGTTTTTTTGTGTGTGACATAGAGTGGGAATGCTCCAAGTTATTTTTATTGACTATATGGGCTTAGTTATCATGTTATTTCTGCACATGCTTTGGTTTATCAAAGAACCACTCACCAAACATTTTGTCAAGCCAGAAAAGGTACATGAGTGCACTATCATTTATGTTTTATTTTTCCCATTGCTCCAAAGTTCTTTATATTCTTCAACAGTTTTCTATTTAAAAACTAAAAAAAAATCTTTCATTTTATTATTGAAATCATTGAATCTTTTAGTCCTTAAATTAGGATTTCAATTGTTTTACCAGGTCCAGGAGAGCAGACCTGTAAGGAACCGCACGCAGGGACTGCATTATTCTATATACATTTACTCGTTACACAGCTATACTGACTATACCACCTGACTTCTCATAGAGACAGCATCTATCCTGTCCTCTTGTGCTTCACAACAAGCTTGTTACTTTGGAGACAGGTTCTTTGTTTCAGTACTCCCAGACTTGCTGCTGGTCCTTGTTCAACTTGATATCAATTCCAATTGACATTATATTATTGCTATCTCCCTGTCCGACCTTTGGCATTAATGACTACTCTTCTATTTACCACCTGCCCTGACCTTGGATCTTCTGACTACACCATCTGCATGCTGCTTCTGAGCTCTCTGCTTCTATCACACAAGATATCAGGACACTTAGGGGGCTATGAACTAAGCTCAATGGCTTTGCGTTCTGATTTGGCCAAAAAACAGGTTAGTTAAAAAGTGAAGCCGGGGACACGATGCACTAAGGCCTTGAGGCCATTTTTTAACGTACCTGCTCAAAATAGCTCAGAACAGCCACAGCGTACGTGTTGCTTTTTTCCCCCCTGCTAGCGTTCTGAACCTTTCCGTTCGCTAGCTGATAGAAAAAAAAGCCACATGTAACATTTGCATGGAGATTTGCCATCTCCATGCAAGACTGTTATAGGCGATTATACACCAAATAAATACATTTTATAATGTGGACAGTGACAGGTGTGTCTCTCCAGGCTGAATCGCATTGGTTTCATGGTCCTAAGACCCCCTACTTCAGAGATTAGGCCCCGTTATGGGGTGTCCGGTATCCCTGCAGTTAAAAGCTCCCGCGTCACGTGACCGGGTTATTTAACATTCGCTGGGGGGGGGGGAGGAACCGGCGACCCAATAACGGGGCCTGTATCTCCTGAAGTATGGGTCTCTGGACCTGAAACCAATGCGGTTCAGCTCAGGAGACCCCCTGCACATATACACTAGTATTAAACACACATAACAATAAACAATAATTATTACCGTAGCGGCTATACGCTATGGTAATGAAGCTGCATTAATGTACATTTTAATAATAGTGTGCGGGAGCAGAGGGTCCCCTGAGCTGTATGGTATGGAGCATCGGGTGCCAGTGCCACCGCCATCATTATAGCGTCCAAGACGCGACATGGGCTCTATAAAGATGGCGTCCCCATTGGCACCGATGCCCCAAACCGGGGCCTGTAACTCGGGAAGCAGGGGGTCTCTGAGGCAGAAATGAATGGGGTTCAGCTCAGGGGACCCCCTGCTTCCGCACATTATTAATAAAAATACATTAATGCAGCTTCATTACCTTAGGGGATAGCCGCTAAGGCAATGAAGGTGTTAAGGCACATTATCATGTTTATTGGGGACAATTGCCCCCAATAAACAACACACATCCCCTCCGCCCCCTAACACATACAGTACTGTAATGGGCAAAATTACTATTATCCACATATGGATAATAATGCATTTGCCCATTTTAAATACATATAAATTACAATAAATACAGTCAAAACATTTAACACTTACGTTTTACAGGCACCCACGATGAAGGCCGTCTCCATCCTCATCTTCATTCTGCCCATGCCCCTCGGGTGCTGCAAAACATGCACAACAATCACAATAGCCAATGTAATGTCCCCTAACCCCTTAATCACCATATCGGTTATTAACCGCTACAGTCATTAAGGGGTTAACCCACCCTCACCCACCACTCGGAAGACCTACATACCCTCCCACACTAACCCCCCACCCCATGAGGCCTAACCACCCTCACCCACTACTACAAGGGAGGCCTACCCACATACCCTTGGGGCCAATACCCCCTCCTCCCACCCCCAGTACCCACAATAAAAACAATACACAGCCCCACATTAAACATCATTCTATTTATTAAATACATAACCCACCCCCTGTGCCCCCCCATAAATACATGAATTATCATTTTACATACAGGGTTCATACCCCAGCCCCACGCGAGTCCCCTGGCGTTCTGACGGGTCACCTGACAGACCTACAGGGTACCAGCAACTTGTTTCACACAGGTTCTGGAGGCCTGTTGGTGGGTCCCGCCAAGCGCCATAGCCCCCAGGTGGTCTCCGCGGGCCACCGTGGGCAACAATTGGGTCCCCACGGTAGGCCCGCGGATGTCTGGGAGCCCCGGGTCAGACCCACAGGTGTCTGCGGGGCCCCGGGTGCTTCTCACGACGGTCTGGGGACTCACGAGTGCTCACTACGGGTCCGCGGTCAGTCTATTCCAGCCACTGGACTCCAAATCTGCAGTAGCCACCCCCATGATTGACATGTCCTATCAATCCGGTAGTAAACACTCTCTCCATTGATTCTTCTTTGAATCCTGACACAGTGTAGCCAGATTAACATTTCCTACTGCCAGGGAATGCACAGGAACCCACCCCTAGCATTCGCTAACACTGAGGAGAAAAGCTTCAGCAGCCCGCATGTTGACTTTGGGTGGCTGGAGCTGCGACAGCGACTACTTGTGGCTAACATCATTCCCAGAGACATGGCAAAAATAAAATTTCTCTGTTGCTCCAGGGAAGATCTGTAAACTATGATTTAATCTATTTAATTTTAATTAAGATACAGATCTAGCAGACATTATTATTCCTAGTGGTGCACACCAGCAAGTGCTACTACTGCTACAGTTTATGTGTAAGCCATTTCACACTGATACTAGACATATTCATTCTTTGATCAGTTATGATTGACCCAGCTGTCCTGAACACTCTTTAGGATAACACACTTGCTAAGGAGCAGCTGATGCATTCTAATTCCATGCACACAAGCTAAGGCCATATTTCTTATTTTTCCACCCAGTAACTTAAAGGGTCAGTGATAATTTGTGTCATGTGTGTATGCCTGCCCCATATTAGTCACTCTTCTTCCCACCTCAATCCGTATCTCGATTGAGAATGCAGTCTTACAAGCGCCCTAATGTGTCACTATGTCCCACAGAAAATTATCTATAGCTGCTTGTAACATACCATCCCACTCTTTACCAATTTCTCAGCTTAATGTTGAAAAACCACCTGAGATTAATACATAACTCCCTCTGCTACTACTATCATTATAACCCTTCTGTTTACTACTCCCTTGTGATTATTCTGTGGTTTTAGCGGTCACTGATGTATTTCAACTGTCACCCCTGCCTATTTTAATTGTGATGAGTCTGACTATAGCCTTTAACAATCCTCCTCCCTCTGCCTTTCCTCCTCCATCTATGCTTGCACACAATTTTATTTTTGCACTGGCTAAAGTCTGCTAATCTTTTTAATACACTCCTTGAAGCGATGCTCTACAAAAGAGGTCAGAAGATATTCCTCATTAGTTTTAATGGATAGTACACAGAGATAATTTCTCAGACAGTTTAGCATTGCATCCAACATCTTCACCAGTTCAGCCTTATCATTAGCCTCCCACTTAAGCTGCATGCCAATAAGGGTCATATCTATATGGAATATAAGTTAAATGATTTATCTGATGCCATCTTTGTCACAGCTGGCCAGAGCTTTGAATTCCTTTAACAGCCGTAGTAGCTCATGCAGCTTCCCCATCAGATGCAACTGGTTGGGCAATAAGTCCCTTATAGAAGCTTGGCATTCTCCATGATTAAGTGATGCCCTACTTGTGCTGATAACACAGCTGATCTATAATGTACAGAGTTGAGTCCCTGAGAATGGGTACCTCTGTTTTAAGCTTGTGGTATGGCGATTTTTACACTCCTGCAGATGACAGAGGGCATTACTACAACTACCAGGTTGAGAACATGGGCCAATAAGGGAACATGAACTATGTTGCCCTGTTATATATACTGTATGTAGTGCACATTTTTTAACCTGCTAGCATATTAAGTTGGGCATGACAACGTATTAGCCCTGACTCCTTTTATTGCATGGCACATTGTGCTAAATGGGTGATTCTCCCTCCAAGTTGGGTTCTTAACAAATGCCACTTGGTCAACCTCCTCAGCCCTTCAGAGATAGCTCTATAACCCCCTGAATTTTTTAAAGAATTCTGCTGCTTTATGAGCCTTTTGAGAGATTGTGAGCTCCTCACATCCCTGAGGAAGTGAATCATTTTTTTAAATGCATAGGGTGAAAGGTTCCAGATTTGCCTTTGTGAGTAATTATTTTTGGAGACTCGAGAGAGCACTGGGAAAGATCAGAGAGCCGACTGAAGGGTAGCGTGAAAGAGCGCAGAGGACCGGGATAGTCAGCTGTGAATCCGTGAGGGATGCCATGTGACATCAGCACGTGAGGTGGAGTTGGATCCAGGAAGTGGTGAGCATCTCAGTAAGAGTCCACAGAGACAGACATCGAAGTAGCTCCAAATTACAAAATATGCAGGCTACAGAATCCCGAGAGCTTACCTTGTACAAAGCCCAAAAAAAGGATCATTCGTGAGTGGCACTCCTAGTGTCTGTGTTTTGTATAACATTTTATATACAGTATTCTGCTACAGATATAGCCCGTCTGTATGTTCATTTTTTCTTAACTAAAGTCCGGACGTCAATCGTTTTGTTTTTGACATGTAATCAATATACATCCCGTTTAGTTGTAGACAACTGGAGACAGCTCTTCGTGTTGCTATTCACACCTGAATTAAACAGGATATGCCCGACAGATTTCAGATTTGTTTGTTTACAATTCAGTGACGGTTCGCCAGATGGCAAAGTGAATATGTTAAGTTAGTTAGTCTATGTATAGTTCTGTAAGTCTCAAGCAGGTGCAAGACTGATCCAGCAATATACTGCAATTCATTACAATTCCTCATTGTTTTATGGCCTTGACCATTCAAGACATTATCAAAATTTGGTTGTTTTAATATTTTGTTGCAAAACATAAATGTTCAATATGTTCTACTTCTTGTTATACTTTGTGGTCACTCACTCCTGACTTTTTGTGAGCTGAGAAAGAGTGCAATGTCGATTGCTGTAGGGAAACCAGATTGTAGCATAATATTTCTTATTTATTCAGCAATTAATGATGCAGTAGATAAGAAAGCTAATTTATCAAAAATATATGGCAATCATTGGCAATTATAAAAACTTCAGGGATTCAGCTGAATCTAGTAAATGAAAAAAATTTGTGCACTTTACTTTGTTAATTAATGATTGCTTCATTCGTATCCCCCCCAATCTGGGTGTCAGAGGAGGTTATTGGGTATTGGAACTATCCTCTGTGAACGTGTTTGACCATGGCAAATTCAGAAGGAGAAGGAGAAGAAACAGGACCAACAGATTGAATCATACTTCCCAATCTCACAAAGGGATGCATCTGAAAATTATCGTGAACAGCATTTCCAACCTGATTATTCCTTGCAGGTCCATCTGGTAACCTGGTCCTACCCGACTACAATCTAAAGCAGTTGAATCTTGATTTTATCTCTAATGCTCAGTAAATATAATATAAAATATGTTATTAACTTTTGTGCCCTATGACATGAATAGCCCGTAATACTGATCATTTATTGATATGATAAAAAATCCTGTGCCTCCCAGTTTGCGCTCACCTGGTGTATAGTAACTGTATAGTTTAAGCATCCTGTTTTTTTTCAGAATTGATAGCGTGCTAAATCAACATCCACAGCACACAGCCGTCAGATGATGAGGATGATAGCGTGTTATACCAACAAAACAATATATTACTGTCCCTTTTATTACTTTTCTATGCTTGTATACACTCTTAATAAATATTCTCATTCACACTTGTTTTGCTTACTAGTCCACTGTATCTGATAGATACTGTGCATGAAATATTATTTTCACTTATTTTCAAATTATGCACTTCCTTCCACCAGTCTCCTTATGTCTCTAACTCTATTCATATATCTCCATCTCTCCTTTCTTCCCCACTTCTCAGTTCACATGAACTCCTTTCTTACCTGCGCCCTCTGTCACCACACAGCTATACACCCTGCACTAAAACACACCCCTACAAATCAACCTCACACATTCTCTTTCTTTCCATGCTTCTCCTCCTTGCTTCTGGGGATATCTCTCCCAATCCTGGTCCCTGCCTTATTTCTACTTGCTCTCATCCTCGCCTCCCACATGCAACTACTACTCCTTCTGGTGTCAACCCCTCCAACCTCATACCCATCCACTGCCACCCTCCCTCCTCTCTCCCTTTCTCCTGTGCCCTTTGGAATGCTCGCTCCCTCTCTAACAAGTTCCTCTCTGTGCATGACTTCTTTCTCTCTCACTCCCTGCTTCTCTTTGCTATAACTGAGACATGGCTCACTCAGTCTGACTCTGCTCTGGAAGCTGCCCTCTCCTACGGTGGCCTTTCCTTCTCCCATACTTTGAGCCCTGATGGCAGGGGTGGAGGCGTGGGGCTCCTGATCTCCTCTCTCTGCCGTTAACGAACCTTTCCTATTCCCCCCTCTCTTGCTTTTCCCTCCTTTGAGGTTCACACTGTCCAGATCTTCTCTCCTCTCCCTGGCCATGTGGCGGTCATCTATCGCCCACCTACCTCTACTCATCCCCCTTCTGCCTTTCTCTCTCACTTTGAATCCTGGCTCTCTTTATTTCTCTCCTCAGACTCCCCTGTTCTTCTCCTTGGGGACTTCAATTGCCACATTGGTGACCCCTCTCTCCCTTGGGCTTCCCGCTTTCTTTCTATAACTTCTTCTTTTGGCCTTCAACAGTGGACTGCAGCCAGCACCCACAAGGATGGCCACTACTTAGACCTGGTTTTCACTAAAAACTTCTCTCTCTCTCTGATTTCTCCATTTCCCCTTTTCCTCTCTCTGACCATCACCTCATCTCATTCTCTCTATCTCGCTTCTCCCCATCTCCACCTCCATCTACCCCCCGGTTCTGCAGAAACCTGCGCTCTATTCACTTACCTGACTTTGAGTCCACTTTACGCTCCTCCCTCTCCTCTCTCAGCTCTGCCACAGACCCTGACAACCTGGTCAGGAACTACAACTCTGCCTTGTCCTCCTCTCTTGATCTACATGCCCCGCTTTCTCTCTGCCGCACTCGCCCTTCTAACCCTAGACCCTGGTTAAATTCCCACACTCGCATGCTGCGTTCCTCCACTCGTTCCTCTGAACGCCTCTGGAGGAAATCTCATACTCTCGCAGACTTCCTTCACTACAAATTTATGCTATCCTGTTTCAACTCTGCCCTCTCGCAAGCTAAACAAGCCTTCTTTTCTTCACTAATCAACATGCACAAGTCTAACCCACGCCGACTGTTCTCTGTCTTTGATACTCTACTCAAACCACCATCAGCTGCCTCTCTTTCCTCCATCTCCACTCAGGACTTTGCTGATCATTTTAAGGAAAAGGTGGAATCCATACGTCAGAACATCCTCTCTGTCTCTTCCTCCCATTCTACACCTCTTCCTAACTCTCCTCCTGCCTTCCTTGACTCTTTTTCCACTGTCTCAGAGGAGGATGTGTCGCTGTTGATCGCCTCTTCTCACTCTACCACTTGCCCTCTTGTCCCCATTCCCTCCCATCTCCTAAAATTTCTTGCTCCTACTATAATCCCTATGCTCACACACATTTTTAACTCCTCCCTTTGCTCTGGAACTTTCCATCCTCCTTCAAACATGCAACAGTCATACCATTACTCAAAAACAGCAAGCTTGACCCTACCTGTCTTTCTAACTATCGACCTGTCTCCCTCCTCCCTTTTGCCTCTAAACTCCTTGAACGTCTTGTATTCTCTTGCTTGCTCCATTTTCTCAACACCTATTCTCTCCTAGACCCTCTACAATCTGGCTTCCGCACTGCTCACTCCACGGAAACAGCTCTCACTAAAATAACTGACCTCCATGCTGCCAAAGACAGAGGTCATTACACTCTGCTCATATTACTCGACCTCTCTGCAGCATTTGACACTGTGGACCACCCTCTTCTCCTTCACATTCTCCATACTCTTGGTATTCGGAACAAAGCTCTATCCTGGATCTCATCCTACCTCTCCCATCGTACTTTCAGTGTCTCTTATGCTAACACCTCCTCCTCCTCTATTGATCTCTCTGTGGGTGTACCCCAGGGCTCTGTCCTGAGACCTCTTCTCTTTTCTCTGTACACACTCTCTCTAGGTGACCTAATAACATCTTTTGGGTTTAATTATCACCTCTATGCTGACGACACACAAATATACTTTTCAACACCCGACCTTACACCTGCTGTACAAACCAAAGTTTCTGAATATCTCTCTACTATATCATCCTGGATGGCCCTCCGCCGCCTTAAACTCAACATGGCTAAAACAGAGCTCCTCATACTTCCTCCCAAACCTGGCCCTACTACCTCCTTCCACATTACTGTTGGAACTACGATCATTCACCCAGTAGCCCAAGCACACTGCCTAGGGGTCACACTCAACGCCTCTCTCACATTCGCCCCTCACATTCAAAACATTTCTAAAACCTGTTGCTTTTTCCTCCGCAATATAACAAAGATACGCCCTTTCTTCTGTTGCTCGACTGCTAAAACTCTGACTCAGGCCCTCATTCTCTCCCGTCTTGATTACTGTAACCTCCTGCTGTCCGGCCTTCCTGCCTCTCACCTGTCTCCCCTACAATCTATCCTAAACGCTGCTGCCAGAGTCATGCTACTCTTTCCTAGATCTGTCTCAGCATCTCCCCTCATTAAATCCCTCTCCTGGCTTCCGATCAAATCCCGCATCTCACACTCCATTCTTCTCCTCACTTTTAAAGCTTTACACTCTTCTGCCCCTCCTTACATCTCAGCCCTAATTTCTCGTTATGCACCATCCAGACTCTTGCGTTCTTCTCAAGGATGTCTTCTTTCTACCCTCTTTGTATCTAAAGCCCTCTCCCGCCTTAAATCTTTTTCACTGACTGCCCCACACCTCTGGAATGCCCTTCCTCTCAGTACCCGACTAGCACCCTTTCTATTCACCTTTAAGACCCAACTTAAGCCACACTTGCTTAAAGAAGCATATGAATAGCACTGTGGATATTCTGAACACATGATACATAAAGCTTGGCCCCCTGCAGACGCACTTACCAGATCTCCCTCCTACTGTCTCTGTACGTTCTCCCTACCTACCAATTAGACTGTAATCTCGTCGGGGCAGGGACTTCTCTTCCTTAATGTTACTTTTATGTCTAAAGCACTTTTTCCCGTGATCTTTTATTGATATTATCTGTTATTTATTTGATTACCATGTGTATTACTACTGTGCAGCGCTATACTGTATACCTAAATGTCGCTATATAAATAAAGACATACAATACAATACAATACAATTATCACATTGAGTAAAAATTAACACTGAAATGTTTCCTGCTTATTTCCCCTCACATAACTGTACAGTGAGTTGGAGGGTAAATACATATCCTGCAGTCTGTGTGTACTGTACACATATATATGTTTGTTTATTGCATTGTCTGTGCTCCACTTTTTTTTATGTTACGGTCAATGGATCAAGCTGTGCTTTGACAACACAGAGTCTCCTTCCATGATGCTACAGTACTGTAACCTCTGCTGACTCTGCATAATGTAAACACTATTAAGTGACATCCACAAACCCCCAACCACCATAGCCAGCCAAACTCCATCCCCTGTACCTGAGAGAGAGAGAACAGAATGTAAGGTTTGTAACAAGGCATACTTCGCACGCACGCATGAACAATATTAACTACCTGCAACTGTCCCCATCACCATGACAGGCTTAGCCTCCGAAACAAGATAGCAATTCAATTGCAAAGTGAGATAAATTAGGACAGAATTTTACACGGGTTTTATTTCTCACAACAGTACTGTAGGAATGAAGAACAGAATACTACACATTTGTACATAAGTATACTGTATGTACGTTTGTACTGCATCTTACAAGGGCTGTGTTGAGTGACACTCACTGTACTGCATGTTGCTTGAGGACAAGGGCTAGGCTGAATGTGTACTGCATGTTGCTTGCTGACAAAGGCTAGGTTGAGTGACACTCACTGAACTGCATGTTACATGCCGACAAGGGCTAGGTTCAGTGACACTCACTGTACTGCATGTTGCTTGAGGACAAGGACTAGGCT
>WSYH01010697.1:0-22581 GCA_036426205.1 Ascaphus truei | reverse complement strand
TACAGTATATATTGATTTTTGTTTACTTGATTGGTTAAAATAGTTGACTTGTTTGGAAGTGTTTGTATTACTGGTACAGTAGCTTGCAATTATATTGTTAACATTCATTTGCAGTGTATTTGTATATTGGTTCATCATGTGTGTGTATATACTGTGTGTATCTATCTATCTATCTATCTATCTATCTATCTATCTATCTATCTATCTATCTATCTATCTATCTGTATGTATACAGTATACAGTATATATACACAGTATATACTGTATATGTATAGGGATTGTTATTATATATATACTGTATATATACAGTATATATATACAGTATATATTTATTTCTCTTCATGTATTTATTTATTTATTTAGATTTATTTATTAATTGTGGGGCTGCTGTGCCTGATTTTTTTTTATTGGGGGTAGCGGGGGTGAGGGGGGTGTTTGGCCCCCCCCCCTCCTCACATTTACATACACTGCACTGACAGCAATGCAGGGAGGGAGATTTACTGGTAACAGAAACATCTCTCTGCCTTCAGTGTAATCTGTTTAAAGACCCCTCCCACCTCCCTAATGTTTCTTTTAAATCTCTCTGCCTTCAGTGTAATCTGTTTAACAGAAACATTAGGGGGGAGGGGGCTTTACATCTCTCTGCCTTCAGTGTAATCTGTTTAACAGAAACATTAGGGGGGAGGGGGCTTTAAACAGATTGCACTGAAGGCAGGGAGATACAGGGGATGTACTGTATTATTCATCATGTACAGTATGTTGTTTATTGCAATGCTGTGTACAGTATAATGTATAATGTATTTTACAATTAGATACAGTAGATGTAATCCTTGGTATTGTAAGGGTTAGCTTTGGTTTTAAATTGTGTTTTCTGGTTGGTACTTACAGTATATATTGATTTTTGTTTACTTGATTGGTTAAATAGTTGACTTGTTTGGAAGTGTTTGTATTTACTGGTAGAGTAGCTTGCAATTATATTGTTAACATTCATTTGCAGAATGTATTTGGTGCATAGATTGTATGCATCATTTGTACAATGTACTGTAAATGCAATGTACTGTGTGGATTGGAATGTTATGTTTTATATTGTAAAATCAGTTAGGATTATTAAATGGATTATTATTATTGTCTGTACTGTATAGAGAAGCGTTATTTGTAGGATAGTATGATTTTGATAACCATTCTACAGTACATGTATTTGTATATTGGTTCATCATGTGTGTGTACAGTATATACTGTGTGTATATATATACTGTATACTGTAAATCTTGTACTGTATATATATATATATATACAGTATATATATATATATATATATATATATATATATATATATATATATATATATATATAATAATAAACAGATGGCACACACATATGTGGTAAAAAGGTGCTTGTCCCATACAGGTAATGTATAGATAGGTTCCTTACCGAGTAGATCCAGGATCCCAAGATTACGAGGCAAGAAGGAGACAGCACACTCAAAGGTATACAGTATACTGTATATATACACAGTATATACTGTATATGTATAGGGATTGTTATTATATATATAGAGTATATATATACAGTATATAGTTATTTCTCTTCATGTATTTATTTATTTATTTAGATTTATTTATTAATTGTGGGGCTGCTGTGCGTGAATTTTTTTTATTGGGGGTAGCGGGGGTGAGGGGGTGTTTGGCCCTTGGTGTGAGTTTAGGACTTGCAGCAGCAGCACAATTAATAAATAAATCTAAATAAATTAATAAATGAATATAAATAAATACATTTAAAATACATTTTTATTGATAGTGTAGATGTGCAGAGAGTCTCCGGAGCTGAACCGCACTGGTCATTTAGGTCTGGGGACCCCCTGCTCCCCGAGATACAGGCCCCTTTAGGGGGTGCCGGTATCCCTCTCCTTGGTTTAACAGGCCTTTGTCACGTGATCGGGGCTCTTAACACAGAGGGATACCGGCACCTCATAAAGGGGTCTGTATCTCGGATACATAATCACCACCATCCGGTTTAGCTGAGTCTCTTGGGGCACTCATAAGCTCCGTTGGTAAGGGGCAACGTCACTGCAGATTCCAGGGCTGGTAGCACCATCCGGTCAAACTGCAGGCTTCAGGGGCCGTCCCAGGCTCCGTTGGTAATGGAGCACCGTCCCAGCAGATTCACAAAGCAGGTAGGCTATGAAAATTGATCATTATCATTTAACAGATCAGGCCCCCGTCAGCCAGGCATGAACCGTGGCTGGGAAGGCAAACGCAACACGGCATGCCAGAGGTGAGGAGCGGTGCATTCCAGGTATCTGCCAGGTACAACTGGTCATTTGCTCGAATAAAGCGTGTCGCAGCAGTATGTACAACACCCCCACAGCTACGAGAACATGCTCCATACAGATACATTCGATATTCAGTTGGAGAAAAACGACAGAACAAAGGGCTACATTCCCATATTTCACCACAATATTTTACAGAATCTTCATAAAATGGGGAAGATAATAGGCCAGCTCTAATAAAATTCAAAGAATGTCTGGAAACAAATTATATCACCAAACAATTATGAAAACAACTTTACTTTATTCAATATTTAATAATCACAGCAAAGTGGCTGTGAAGAGGAGAGTGAGAGTGGTCTCAATTATGCACATTTATATGTAAATGAACAGGTTTCACCAAATTAAGTATGCTATTCAATAAACTCCTATTGTCAATGGGCAGATTGAGATGTATCTCACATTTTTTTCACGTTCCTTTCAGAAGCAAATTGAACTGTGAAGCTGCATAGAACAGTGGTTTTCTACCTTTAATAACTGCAGAACCATTTAAAAATGTATTACGATATGTGTTTGCAGAATTACACACACTATGGGGCCTATGCTATAATCGTTCATAAGCCACTTATCAAGCACTTATCGGCCAAAATGCCTACTGCTATTCAGTAAGTCTCGATAAGTGGGTGTTAATAAAGGAAGAATCACCAAAATTTTGAGCCTTCAAAAGAAAATCGCTGGTTGAGCAGCGATAAGCCACTTATCGGCAGGTACTGTTACTCGTGCAATTCTAGTAGCCTCGATTAGCTTATCGCTGCCTATCGAGGCTAATTGTGGCTATAGAATGGTGAGTTTCTCACAAAATCCTCACGCCAGGAAAAGTTGCCGTGAGGCTGGTGAGGAACTGCTGAAAGGCGGCGAGACGGGACTAAAAAATGCGTTTTTCCTGCTTTGGATTGATGCCAGGAGTCTCTGGAGCTGATACCCATTAATATCAGCACCGGAGACCCTGAGCATGAATCCCATGCAATAAAAATGCATTTATGCATTTTTAAAAGTAATTTGAAGGGATGATGTTACAGCCTTTTGAACTAATGTAACCTATCACATGGTACAGCAACCAATGAGATTGTCTTCAACCCCATTTGCTGTAATACCATGTGATATAGCCACGTGGTTTTAAGGATGTGACGTACTTCCCTTGGACATGACATCACATCCTTTAAAAAAAAGAGGCGGGCACATGATACAGCCGTCCAATCAGATTGGAGCTGTACCATCTGACCTGAAAATGTGATATCAAAGGCCATATATAAGGTCTGGACGCCTCATTTAACAGGAAGAAGATGATTTGACACCATCCATTGGGACTTACCATGGGCTTGGATTGACATATGAAGAAAGAATATACAGGCATACCCCGCATTAACGTACGCAATGGGACCGGAGCATGTATGTAAAGCGAAAATGTACTTAAAGTGAAGCACTCCCTTTTTCCCACTTATCGTTGCATGTACTGTACTACAATCGCCATACACGTGCATAACTGATGTAAATAACACATGTGTAATAGGCTCTATAGGCTCCCCGCTTGCGCACAGCTTGGGTACAGGTAAGGAGCTGGTATTGCTGTTCAGGAAGTGCTGACAGGCGCATGCGTGAACTGCCGTTTGCCTATTGAGCGAGATGTACTTACTCGCGAGTGTACTTAAAGTCAGTGTCCTTAAACCGGGGTATGCCTGTAGAAGATTAAAGAAAGTAAAGAAATAATGACAGAAGATATAAGAAGGTGATTGAAGATAAAACAAAGAAGAATTGTGTTACCTGTTACAGATCTTCAAGGTGGATGGTGTTGGATTAACTTTGATGACATCGCGATACGAGAGCTTGCAGAGATGGTAGGATTCGGAGGTTCAACGCTTTTAAAGGTAAGAAAAATATTGAATGTATGTCATTTTATTTTTACAGGATTTTTTTTTGTATTTTTTTCTTTTTATGTTTGTTATTGCCCATTGACTGATAATGTATTAATTTGTGCCCAGGGTAAAGCATCCAATTGGATTGGAGATGTACCATCTGACCCTAAAATGGGATGTGTGGAAAGCGAAGGGGAGCGCAACTCGTTCAGTGGTGGATATGTGGAATAAACAGGAACACCTCGTGGAGGAGAAGGACGCGATGCACCGCTGTGCAAACAGAACGAAGGCTGGTCAGGTGACTCAAAAAATCTTTATTGCAACAAGTGTAGAGCTAACAGATCCTTTGACGCGTTTCAGCCGATTGGCCTTTGTCAAAGGCCAATCGGTTGAAACGTCAAAGGATCTGTTAGCTCTACACTTTTTGTAAAAAGAAAAAAAAAAAAAAACAAAAAACTCAATAAAGTTTTTTGAGTAAACCTGACCAGCCTTCGTTCTGTTTGCACGGCGGTGCATCGCGTCCTTTTCCTCCACAAGCTGTTCCTGTTCATTCACTGTTTCCAGTCGCACGCCGGGTTGCTGGATTGGCCGCACATCACTTCACCGCCGGTCACAGACCACCCTCACGACGGACGAGTCGTTCGAGGGTTGGCGGTGCTACACATCAAGAAGACTGTCACAGGCACGGCACCGATGGCTACATCTGGGTGAGTCCCTCCATATAATTATCATAGTGCTCTGGGGGAGCCAATTTGTTGTGAGAGACTGCAATCACCTGGTGAGCTTTGCCTAAGACCTACAATATACATATTGAAATTGGCCATTTTTCAGCAACTGATGAATACTTCTTGAACACCTAGTTGGTCCACTTTATGTGTACCTGTTTTTACCGATATGTGGAATAAAATTGATACAATAGTGCAACACAGTCTTTGTAGATGATTCTCCAAATTTAGTAGACTTCTATAAATTCAGAACTCACATTTTCTCAGAAATTAACGAGCATGTAACCCAAACTGAAGTGGATAATAGATAATGTGGTATATTCGTGTAGATCCTCTCTCTCTATTTCTTAAGGTTCTTGGGGGTACTTGGATTGACACAGGATGTATATACTGTCCCGGCTAAGCTCAGTATAAAGCTTGCCGGGAGCTGGCCGGGATCGTAGCGGGCTAGCCACGGGCTAGAGAGGGAGTGGGCTAGAGAGTGAGATCTTGCTACTCTCTAGCTCTTGAGAAAATATTGCAAGTTTTTATAGTACTATATGCATATCAGAATTTAGTGAATAACAGTTGCTGGCAAAAAATGTGCGTTTGGGTATTTTTTCAGCTACCGCACCACTTGTTATGCAGAGTGTTATAGCTTGGCAAAAAGACGTTTTATTATGATATTGCACTTTTATCTGAGCTTTCTGAATAGCTACACATGCAAAATCGTACAAACAGAGCATTTATAATGCATCAATGCACTTATAGAAGTTTAGTGAATAAGCCCTTGTGTCTCAACAAAATGAGCCATTTTCTGCACACTAACATTCAGGCCAACTTTATCCCCCATTTTCCCAATTTTATTCAACATTATCTCTGACACATACTCTTTCCCTCAGCCTGATATTAATTTCCAAACAAAGATAAATTACTCCATTTTGGTGGCATCCGAAGAGATATTTGCACTTTTTTTTCGCTGCTGCTTCCACTTTTTTTCCTCAAGATTTACGGTTAATGATAAACAACACAAATTCCACACATTATCAATCATCCTTTTCAATGTATTTTTTGTTGCATTAAATGTATTAAAAGATAACATTTGCATGCATAATCTGGTATTTTATGATGGCTCTCTGCATATTTTAAAATCAGTCTATGTTGTTCTTGGTTTTCTGCTCAATCATATTGTACTACAAGTTGCTTGGAAGCACTCAATATATTGATACATTCTGTTTTTGTAGCAGATTGACCTTCAACCACCAGTACACAATATGGCTTGTCTTCCTTTACTTATGATTTGCATGTGATACCGTTATTTGGAATTGAACATAATTATAACACTGCATGTGTGCTGCAGTTGTCATAATGAACAGTACTTTTCTTAGATGAAGGATTGCATCAAGAGGTTGAGAAACAAGAGTCAATTTCCTATCATATAATTACTCATTCATTTCTTAATTTTAATTTAAACATTATGCTAGATTTTAGGCGCCTTTGTCTGTTTATGCAAACTGACATTCTTCTACTGTAAGAGATGTACAGTTAAAAAATCATTTGCTGCATTATGTCATATTACAAAATATAAAAGCTAGCATTTTGTAGACAGTGAAGCACCACATGGGTTTGATAACTTCATAAGTGATATTTGCAACATTTCAATGACATTGGGACATCATAAGGCCTCAACGATGCCCCAAAATCCTGTGACCCTTAAAGGTTTCATCAGTGTTTACATTTGATTCAAATTTTAAATGGAAGTCAACATATTAATTTTAAATCAGCATATATGTTAAGTTTGACTACTATAAAAGTTCAAGTTGTAATCATCAAAATATGTACTTGGCATTATTTCACCTGCTGGTGCAATAGTGTGATTGCCATGCCCCTTTGTTGTGTGTGTCTAATGTAGTTACAATGGTGGCTTCTCCTGTGGGCACATGGTGTGTGTCATGCTGCAATGCACCAGAGGGATCAATAACGGCTGCTATATTTGTAACAATGCTGCTTGTCTCTCTTCTTACAAAAAGTCAAATGTATATAATTTGTGTTGCATGCTCTTATTTCCCCCTCCTTGCTGATTAGACTTTGCAAAAGAGATGCATGCATAAAGTCAACATATATTGATTTAGTGTACAACAAAATAATGTATTAGTTTACAGTCCAATGCACAGTGCACGCACATACTGGAGTAATGCATAACCTGTAAACAATCCTTAATATTTATTGGGATAAATTCACGCTTTCCCTGTAATATGAAAATGTTGTAGTGCAGGAATGTCCATGTCGAGATGTGACACCAGGCTCGGGATGATTAAAAAAACAAAGCCAATCATTAGAAAATGAATGGTCTGTGTCGATAAGAAGTTGAAATCAAATCCTTGAGCCTTGTGTGTCTGTGCCGGGGTGGGGGGGAGGGGGGTAAAGCTGCATGAAGGATTTGCTGTACTGTCGTTCAAAGAAATATTTTCAACAGTTCATTGTAATGTTTTGATCCCCACACCCACACCCCCAAATAAATTAAAATCACATAAATAAAGCATGTGCATGACTAGTGAATTTTAAACAATGCATGGCACGCAACGGGCCATTTCAAACCACCCTTCAGGAGTTGAAGATGTCTACAGCATTGCGGCCCGCTCCTGAAGATACTGCAGGCAAACGAAGAGGGAGCTGAATAGCTGTGCGTTTCTTTTTAGAGCATTAACACAGCCAGCAGAGGCTCTGGCTTTGCCAAAAATAAGAACAGCTGATTCCGGGAAGAGTAATAGTAGGAGGACTGTCTAGTAGAGCTGGAGGAGGGTTATCCCTCAGTGATGAGACAGCGGTTTCTAGGCGAAAAAATTCTCAACGGTAACAGGTCCCCTTTTTTGCACATAGGGTCCCTATTAATACAAACAGGCTCCTCTACAGCATAGACTTTTTAAGTTTGACCTGTAGCCCACCACCCCAAGTAACCCTTGCAAAGAGATGAAGAAAGCAGAGATGAGCAGGTGTTAGATATGAATTATGTGTTAGATTAATTCATGGTTTCTATTTCCCCAATAGGTTTGAGCTCATCGCTGAAGGGGCTGGCAGGTATGGCAATGTGGGCTCCACATGTTTCAGCAGAATGCAGAGGTCCGCGAGGAGCAACTGCCGGGAATTGGGGAGGTGACAGGTATGTTACAAACAAATAAACATGGGTTTTTTTTGGCATCGCTTTGTAGGCTATTAAATCTGAAAGAAGGGGTAATCGGCAGTTGTCAGCCTAAACAGATGTTTCATCTTCATTGGCAGTAAGTTTGATGGCAGAGAATATTACGCCTGCACACTTACACATTAACGCAGAATAGAGCACCTAAGGTAGACATGGTAAGAAACACAAAGACGTGGAAAGTGGGGAGGGGCGAGCTTAAACCCTGGGAGGGAGGAGCCACTGACTTCCAAAACAGCTGAGACCAGCTGGAGAAAGTTAATAAACACAAGATACACAGCAAGCTCTAAGAACCCCCCCCAATGACCAGAAAATATATGTGCAGTGCCTTTGATAGCACTCCTCCCTGATAATGTTGAGCAATTTTACAAAGGGAACAGGTGTTTCACTGACCCTTTCCAGCGGTCAAAGCAGAAAACATTCAGTAACTGGCTGCAGGGTTTAATAATCGGGTCTGTGCGGGTCCATCTGAATTGATAAAATAGAGCAATTGCTGCACACCAAAACTGAAACAAATCTATGATACTAATACCAGTGCTTCTGGTTCCATGGAAAGCTAATAATTCAGAGAACATCCAAAGAAAGGTAAATGAATCAGAGCACTACGGGTTTCTTCATGCAATATTTATTGTGCCAAATAGAACACAACGTTTTGAACTGTAACTTGCCTTTATAAAGTGAAAGTGGCATAACATATGATTACAATGGAATCCTTGCCACCCCGCCCTCCCCCCCCCAGCACCCATATACATCCTTTCCCTGACAGGCTGGCAGTCAATACACTGCGCAGTCAGCCACTAGCCAAAATAGTGTCTGTTAGGTGTTAACGAGGGCTTGTGTAAGTTGGGGGGGACATGTTAATTCTGCCACGGTTGTATGAGCTGTTTCGGTAATCACCTGTGACGACTCAGGAGATTCTCTCCTCTCCTTGTCCCTCTCTCCCATCTCCTGTTACCCTTTCTACTCCTTCCCACTCCTCTCCTTCACCTTCTACCTCTCTCCCCTTACCGCAGCGCGTTCCCAGCAGGTCCCGCATACCCACGCGCTCCCTTAGACCCTGCTTTGATCCTCCCCGCTCCCTCTCTCCCGTGGTAGCTCCTTTACCTTCCCCTGTCGTGCCACCCGTCCCGTTGCCTCCTCCTCGCGTGGTGCCCGCGGCGTGGCGTTCCGCACGCCTAGTGACGCGTCTGGTGTGTGCACCCCCTCAGCCAACGGAGGAACCGCGTGCATGCTCCTTGCTGCCTTTGCTGGCCATCGCGCGGGCACAGGCCTCGCGCGTGTTCCCCTCCTCTTTGCTCCGTCCCCCTCCTGCGGTCTTCCCCTGCTCCATGCGGGCCGCACCTGTGTTGCAACCTGTGCACGTGCATCCTCAGCTTACAGGGGGCGCACGCACAGACTCTTCTTATCTGGTGCCCCCTGTCTCCACCTCCCAAGCTGTACAAGCCATTCCCCTGACTGCCCCTCCTGTCTCCTCCTCTTCTTCCCCTGACCTATCTCTAGCTTCTCCCACTTCTCTCTCTACTCCTCCCCTCTCTGTCATTGGTGCACCTTCCTTTATAATTCCTGTCTGTCCACCTCTTCCTCGCTCTGCATAGTTCCTGTTTCCCTGTGTGTACCTGACCTATGCTGTGCTCCCTCTGTGCTCCTGTGATTACCTGTTCCTGTATTACTTTGGATTTCCCTGGATTTGACCCCTGCTTACCCTGGACTACTCTGCTCTCTGGTATCCCTTTATACCCTGCTACACATACGACTCCGCTGACCTCTGGCTCACTAGGACCTGGCTTGCCCTCTGACGACTCTACCCTCTGGATCCCTGGACATTGGCAAACGGACACGACAATTCTCATGGACATTCCCCAAGCGTTGCAAGTAATATGAAACAACTCTTCCAACAGGCCCAGCAACGCTATACCACACTCCGGGCTTGCTCCCACTGCTGTGGGTGTGTGGTATGATACCATTACCACCTCAGTACTGGGGTCTAGCTTGGTCTGCGGGCATAAAGGCGTGACATTATGCAGAGCCCAACAAACACAGACCCCCCTGAGGTGGGTACAAGTATTACCATAGAGGCCTTACGCTTTGTTAGCGATCAGCTGTCCACAGTTTCCCAGCAATTAGCCACCTTCACCCGTCAGGATGGTTCCACGGCTTCTGCGCCAACAATGGCCAATACCTACGCCAGCCCTGGCCCAAAGATTCCCTCTCCGAATCGCTATGATGGGAACCCCCTCAACTGCTGCGGGTTCTTAAACCAATGTGAGGTGCAGTTTGAGATGTCTCCCTCCCTGTTTCCTACTGGCCGTGCTAAGATTGCTTATGTTTACGCCCTACTCACCGGAGACGCCCTTGCCTGGGCCTCTCCCATATGTGAGCGTGGAAGCGAAATAACGCAAGATTATACTTTATTCAGATGTGAATTCCAACTTGTGTTTGATACCCCTGCACGGCACGAGACAGCTGCCTTCTCCCTCTTCCATGTTTCTCAGGGTCGAAATTCAGCTACCAAATATGCCATCGTGTTCCGTACGCTGGCCGCCGAAGTCCAATGGAATGATGAGGCGCTCGCAGCTGCGTACTGGCACGGACTTTCAGATACGTTGAAAGATGATCTGGCTACTCACGCCCGACCTACGTCCCTGGAGGAACTCATCACCCTGAGCGTACGCATGGATCAGCGAACGCAGGAGCGACGACATGAGAGGCACTGATCCTGTTCTTCTCCCTCTGTTGTTTCTCACAGGTCAGTTGCTACTCCTCTCCTGGCCCTGGAGGCCTCGTAACCTATGCAGGTCGGCAGTCAACAACTCCAGGCAACCGAGTGCGTGGCGGCGCCAAAACAGGCTGTGTTTCTACTGTGCTTCCTTGGAACATCGTCTCCAGAATTGTCCCTTGAAGCCGGGAAACGGGCACACCCAGTAAAGTTAGAGGGGCTTCTACTGGGTACTGTCTCTCCTAACCCCTCTCCTTCCAAAACTCTCCCAAAGAAGCTGATGCTACCAGCGGGTAGCTGGTCCCAACCTTGGAGGGTCCCAACCTTGTCGTAAAGGTCGAAGCGTTCATTGATTCCTGATCGGACAGTAATTTCCTGGACCAGCAGGTGGAGTGGAGAATCAAATCCCCATGGTCAGAAGGAAGAGCCCAGTTGGCCTTGAGGCCATCGACGGACGACCACTCCAGCCGGCTTTCATCATCTGGGAGTCTATTCCTCTTACCTTGACCCTGGCTGATGGTCACAAGGAGGTAATTGTCTTTGACGTTTTCCAGTCCCCTTCCATACAAATTATATTAGGATTGCCTTGGCTTCAACTCCACAATCCGTGCATTGATTGGTCCGGTACCTTGCCCATCCAGTGGCCCTTGTCCGCAGATACTACGCCAGCGGATCCTCCCGTGGTTGTGCTCTCTGGTCTGGACTCCGTACCTGCTGATCGTTTGTCCCTGCCTGCCGTGTTCCATGCGTACCTGGACGTGTTCAACAAGGTACAAGCAGAGGTCCTCCCTCCTCATCGCCCGTACGATTGCCCGGTAGACCTCATTCCGGGGACTGTTCTGCCGTACTTTAAGTCTTATCCACTCTCCGTCCCGGAGACCGAGGCCATGCCTACTTATCTTCAAGATAACCTAGAAAAAGGTTTCATCCGCAACTCCACCTCTCCTGCCGGTGCTGGGTTTTTTTTTGTGAAGAAGAAGGATGGATCTCTAAGGCCTTGCATAGACTTCCGCGGACTCAATAAGATCACGGTGAAAAACAGGTATCCGCTTCCGCTCATTTCTGAACTGTTCGATCGTCTCCAAGGGGCCTCTATTTTTTCAAAACTTGACTTAAGGGGTGCCTATAATCTCATTCGCATAAGGGAGGGAGACGAGTGGAAAACAGCATTTAACACACGTTCTGGACACTATGAATACCTTGCTATGCCCTTTGGGCTGTGTAACGCCCCGGCCGTGTTTCAGGAATTTATGAACGACATCTCCCTTGACGTTTTAGGAACTTTTGTCATTGTCTATCTAGACAACATCCTTATTTTTTCTAAAAATCTGGAGGAACACATTCAACATACCAAACTTGTTCTCTCCAGGCTACGTTCTAACCGTCTTTACGCCAAGATAGAGAAGTGTCTGTTTCACCAGACTTCCATGGCCTTCCTAGGCTATACCATCTCCAGCCAAGGTTTCTCCATGGACCCAGAGAAGCTGAAGGCTGTCCTCGATTGGCCACTCCCTAATTCGCTCAAAGCTGTGCAATGTTTTCTTGGCTTCGCCAATTAATACAGGAAGTTTATCAAAAAAAATTCTTCCATCGCCCTTCCCATCACCGCCTTGACCAAAAAAGGTGCCAACGTCTCATCCTGGTCACCAGAGGCAATCACAGCCTTTGAGACTCTCAAGAAGGCGTTCGTGTCTGCCCCCATCCAGCATCATCCTGATACCTCCCTCCCCTTTACTTTGGAGGTTGACGCCTCAGACGTAGGAGCTGGCGCAGTTCTGTCCCAGAGGACTTCTCCCCAAGAGAAACTCCATCCTTGTGGTTTTTTTTCACGGAAATTTTCGGCAGCAGAAAAGAATTATGATGTCAGTAATTGTGAAGTTTTGACCATTAAGTTGGCTGTCAAGGAATGGAGATATCATTTAGAGGGCTCCAAGGAACCAATCGCCATTCTCAATGACCACAAAAAATTGTTATATATTGAGGGTGCTCATCGCTTGGGCTCCTGCCAGGCTCGCTGGTCACTCTTCTTTTCCCGCTTCAACTACACCATCTCTTATATCCCTGGTACCAAAAATGTTAAAGCGGACACCCTGTCTCGTCAGTTTGCCTCTGAGACCGTGGCTAAAGAAATCTCAGAACCTATTCTCCCGGCCAAGTGCCTAGTCTCGGCTAACAACTTTGATGTATTGGACGAGATCCACAAGGCACAAGCACATATTCCCAGCAGGTTCAGGGTACCAGAAGGACGTCTTTACGCGGCTCCACGTTTCCGCCATAAAGTCTTACTGTGGGGTCATTCCTCCAGAGCAGTTTGTCATCCAGGCTTCAAAAGGACAACTGATCTCATCAAACGGACTTTTTGGTGGCCTAAGATGAATCAAGATATTCTCAATTTTACTTCCACCTGTCCTGTTTGTGCCCAGAGTAAAATCCTCCATCATAAGCCTTCTGGACTTCTGCTACCCCTTCCCATCCCTGAACAACCCTGGAAACACATTTCGATGGACTTTATCGTTGAATTGCCAGTGTCCAAAGGGATGAACACTATTTTGGTCGTAGTTGATAGATTTTCAAAGCAGGCTCACTTTATTCCCCTCAAGGGTCTTCCCAACTCGGCCACCTTGGCGGATGACTTCTCCAAAGGAATCTTTAGGCTGCATGGTGTTCCCATTTCTATCGTCTCAGACCGGGGGTCCCAGTTCATCTCGAAATTCTGGCGAGCTTTCTCTCAAAGATTGGGTATCTCCCTCTTGTTCTCCTCTGGATATCATCCACAAACCAACGGTCAAACTGAAAGGATGAACCAAACTCTCGAACAGTATCTAAGATGCTTCATTTCCGACTCACAAGATAACTGGGTGGATCTTCTACGTTAACCCTGTAGCCTATCGCCTCGAGCTTCCCCCCTCAATGAAAATCCCATCTGTCTTTCATGTTTCCCTGCTTAAGGAATTTGTGTCCAGCGCTCATTTCCCGGATCCCTCTCGGAGACCTAGTCCAGTGTTCACCCTGGGTAAACAGGAGTACGAAATACAGTCGCTCATCGACTCTCGTGTCTCCAAAAAAGGACTTCAGTTTTTAGTACAATGTAAGGGCTATGGTCCTGAGGAGCGTTCCTGGGTACCGGCACACCACGTCCACGCCCCAAGGTTGCTTTCCCAGTTCCACCAGAAATTCCCCCTTAAGCCGTGGTTGGATCACTCGGAGATTGATCCTCAAGGGGGGGATACTGTGACGACTCAGGAGATTCCCTCCTCTCCTTGTCCCTCTCTCCCATCTCCTGTTACCCTTTCTACTCCTTCCCACTCCTCTATTTCACCTTCTACCTCTCTCCCCTTGCCGCAGCGCGTTCCCCGCAGGTCCCGCATACCCACACGCTCCCTTAGCCCCTGCTTTGATCCTCCCTGCTCCCTCTCTCCCGCGGTAGCTCTTTTACCTTCCCCTGTGGTGCCATCCGTCCCATTGCCTCCTCCTCGTGTGGTGCCAGCGGTGCGGCCTTCCGCACGCCTAGTGACGCGTCCGGTGCATGCACCCGCTCAGCCCACGGAGGATGCGCGTGCATGCTCCTCGCTGCCTTTGCTGGCCATCGCGCGGACATAGGCCTCGCGCACGTTCCCCTCCTCTTGGCTCCGTCCCCCTCCTGCGGTCTTCCCCTGCTCGGTGCGGGCCGCTCCTGTGTTGCAACCTGTGCGCGCGCATCCCCAGCTTACAAGGGGCGCGCGCACAGACTCTTCTTATTTGGTGCCCCCTGTCGCTGCCTCCCAAGCTGTTCAGGCCGTTCCCCTGACTGCCCCTTCTGTCTCCTCCTCTTCTCTCCCTGACCTATCTCTTGCTTCTCACTCAGAAGCATGTGTGAAGAGCTCACAGGCATTTGGTAAGGAATCAGCTTTATTCTTTCTTTATTTGGTATATTTTGCTGTGGATCTGTGGGGGAGTATACTGTGAGTATACTGTGAGTATACTGTAAGTTTTTAGAGGTTTTTGGGTGCTTTTTCAGGTTTAAAAACCGTTTTTGTTTTTCACCCAGAGGCTGCAGTGATTCAACCCAGCAAAGCTACACTGTGGCTGGCTGGAAACTGTAGTCTGTGACCCTCTCTCCTCCCCTACCCCTGGCTGTTGATTTTACTTCTAGTTTCACTTTAATTTAAGCCTGATTTCCTTTTGTCATTTGCAATTTTTGGGAGCTCTGTGTCTTACTTTAAGACCTTCAATATTGTGGTGTGGTTTCTTGTAAGAGAGAGAGTTAATAAGGGGAGAAAAGATAAGATTACAACAGGTTTTTTTTTAAAAAAGCTGTTTTTCTTCCCCTCCCTGTGCAGAGAGTTAATTGGTTCTTAAAGGGACAGTTTCCTCTCTGCATCTCTCTCCCTAAGCACTATTTCCTCCCCTTACTTAGAGGCTTATTTTATCATGCCTGGGGGGAATAGGACTAGTGCAGTAATGGGGGCCACACCTGTACATCGGACTCCAAAAACTGGGGCCCCTAGGATCAATAACCATAGCCCTAGGCCTAGTACATCCAGTGCCCTGGCCACACCTCCCCCGGCTCCTGTTGTCAGTTTAACCCCTGCAGTCCCAGTTCCAACATGGGCGCAGGTGGCAGCTGCAGGCATTGACCCCAGCAACTACAACGCTGGGGCCACGCCCGGTGTGAGCAGGAAGCTTGGGGTGAGGTGCCCAATGTCACCTGGCCTCAACATGGAGGTCTATGTGAGGGCTGTGGCAGACGTTGTGGGTCCCTCTGCTGTGGTGGCGACCAGCAAGATGTATGGGAGGGGCTGTTTCTTTCTCAGTACGCTGGCTGCCACCCACACCCTGGTGCAGAAAGGCATCAGTGTAGGGGGGACCTACAGCCCCAAAGAACCCATGGAGGGGTTAGGCACAAAAATCATCCTGTCCAATGTGCCCCCCTTCATCCCAGACAGCCTCATGCGCCCACGCCTGCAAGCCCTGGGAGATATTAAATCTCCCATAACAAAAATTCCGCTAGGCTGCAGGGATAGAGCGCTGAGGCACGTGCTCTTATTTAGGCGGCATGTACAAGTGCTGATGCCGGGGAGCACAGAATCTGTGGAGGGTTCTTTTGGGGTGCCCTACGAGGGCATAACATACACCATGTACTATGGCACGGAGGGGGTAAGGTGCTATTTGTGCAAGGAGCTGGGGCACACTCGTAGGAGTTGCCCCAAAGGGAATAGAAATCCCACTTCAGCTCCTGCACCCGCCCCTTCCTCTGCCAAGACACCCGGTGCCGCTGTACCCACCACAGCAGGGCCCTCGGTGGCCCAGGTCCCTTCTGGAACCACAAGAGATGTCGCTGTCCCATCCCGAACAGTGACGTCTGTACCTCTCCCCAAAGAACAGAGGGAGAAGGAAAAACCCTCGAGGGCCCAGGTCCCCTCTGGGACTGCAGGAGATGTCGCTGTCCCATCTCGAACAGTGACATCTGCGCCCACCACATTGGGGCCATCAGGGGCCCAGTCCCCCCCTGGGACCGCAGCAGATGTCGGTGTCCCATCTCGAACAGTGACGTCTGCGCCCACCACAGAGGGGTCCTCGGGGGCCCAGGTCCCCCCTGGGACCGCAGGAGATGTCGCTGCCCCATCTCGAGCAGTGACATCTGCACCTCTCCCCGGGGAGAAGAGGGAGGGGGTCGACCTGAAGCAGCCACCCTCTGTTGTTGCTATCCCCCCCCAGGAGGAGACACCCTGTGCTGCTGTGCCCACCATGGCAGGGCCCTCGGGGGCCCAGGTCCCCCCTGGGACCGCAGGAGATGTCGCTGCCCCATCTCGGGCGGTAACGTCTGCACTTCTCCCCAGGAAAAAGAGGGAGAACAAAAGATTCACCCTGAAGAAGTCACCCTCTGTTGTCGCTGTCTCCCCCCAGGAGCACCCTACCCCCAATGTAAGCATCGTACAGGGTGCGGGGAAGCGGTGGGAGGCTCCCGCTGAGGAGGTAGCGGTACCTTTTTTTGGGGAATCAATCCCCAGGAAGAGGAAAGAAAAAACTAAGAACAAGAGGGTGATTGACGAGGGCGAGGAGGGTGAACCGTACTACGTTCACCCTCAGAAGTGTCCAAAGCGGAATGCAACATCAATTCCGCACAGGGTGGCCCTGTCCGTTTTCAGGAAGAGCCTTTTCAATGCGATTTCCTTCATAGTTGACTTTGTGGGCCCACTATAAGTACAACTCGTAGCTCACGTGGTGCTTGAAAATGTACATGGCATGTTTCTGTGCTATACCACCACTTGCAAACCTATACTTCTCCCTGAGTGGCTGGGACAGCTCGCGCAAGATGATGTCGGGCACCGTCTCAATGCAAGCATATGTGGGTGGGATTCTGGGAGCAGGTGTGCTTCTGGGAGTGGGTGTGCTTGTGCAGCGGGTGAGGGTAGGTGGTCTGAGAGGATGCTTTCCTCCTGTCTTAGTCGCCTTGTCTGTGTTGTCTCCTGGCGTGGTCTTGACGGTGTTGTCATGTCATCCTCGTCAACGGCATACATGAACACATATTTTTCTGATGGAGGGGGTGCGCTTGGTGATGGAAGGTTGAAGGTCCCATCCATCCCATCCATGCCACCCTCCTGCCCCTGCGGCCGACATACAGGGGCAGTAACTCCAAGCAAATTATGTATCCCCGCTATGTCAGTCTCTATATTCTCCATGCGCTTCTCCATCTGCTTATCCATCTTCTCCATCTATTGATCCATATTTAGCATGGTCTCTAAAAGAAGATCTATCTTTACCAGCATACCAGGGTTCTCAGGGATATTGACACTTAACCAATTCAGCATGCGGTCTAACAAGCTGGATGTTGTGCATGGGGTGCTGGGGACATCTGAGTGGATGGGTGCTGGAGCGGTTGAGATAAGTGTTCCCTGGAGAGAAGCGGCTGCGTGGAGTGCAGGAGAAGGTGAAATGTGCGTTCCCGGGAGAGCAGCGGCAGCGTCGTCGAGGAGTGCAGGAGAAGGTGAAATGAGGTTTCCCGGGAGAGCAGCAGCAGCGTCGTCGAGGAGTGCAGGAGAAGGTGAAATGAGGGTTCCCGGGAGAGCAGCGGCAGCGTCGTCGGGGATTGCAGGAGAAGTGAAATCTGGGTTCGATGGGGTGGCTTCCATTTGTTTTGCTTTAATGATATATCAGCAAATTTCTTCTTGACATAATAAGGATTCTTAAATGCCTTAGCCTTTGGAGTCATCAGACGTTTTTTTTATTAGCCTTGGCCTTTCGCTTTGGCTGTGGCTTGGAAAAGGCTCCCACCTTTCGGCAGAAGTGTCCTGTGTGTTCCTGTGTCCGTAGAATCAGGGTTCATCCATGGATGCAGATGGAATAAAGCACAATGCAGTAACTGGACAAGCGCAAGTTCAGAAACAGATCAGAGTGTGGTGGGCTATGCAATTTGAGTCACCTTTTATACACTGTATCCCTTTTGTGATTGAGGTGCAGGTGTTAAAAGTGGGCGTAGTGTAATGAGACCCATTAAAGTATAAATACACCATCCATTTTGTTGATTCACTGCACATTGAGTACACATCGACTAAACATCAAATATACATTCTTGTGCTTGTATTTCTTTCTACACGCAGCGATGCCTGTTAAAAAGATTTCTAAGGATCTCAGCATGAGAATAAAGGATATGTACACGAGAGGACAACGAATTTCAGATATTCAGCACTGGTTACTGTAAGTACTTCTGGCCTCGTTCTACCAGCAGCCACCGTGAGCTATCATGCCCACGTAAGACCAAAAAATTAATGAAGACACCAACGGTAACTACCGCGTAAGTAAAGTATTTTGAATATGTTTTCTTTACCGTGCAGTACTGCAAAAGCACTTTTATTGGTTAGATGTCTTATTGTTCTTTACAGAACCATTTTCCTAGCAATTATTAGATATACTGTACAGTACTGTACAATTTGTTTTTGTGTTGCACATCCTTCCTCAATTATCATAATTACATTCTTACATTCTTATAATCAATTCTATTTCTACAGTATTTCAAAGTGAGTTGCACCTCTTTCCTTAATTATCACTCACTTCATTATTACTCATTATGACACACGCACTCACAACCCGCCATTTCAGTACACAGTTTACTGTTTACTGTAAACAGTATGACACACACACATAAAGTATCAGTAGTATTATATTATAATTGTTATCACTGTATATTTATATAACTATATTATATACTGTATCTATCTATTATTATTGTTTTCGCTGTATGTTTATATAACTATATTTACTGTATCCTATATATTTTAGTAATATAATATATATAGATATATATATATATATATATATAATATATATATATATATCTATAAGCAGCATTGCACGTGGCACTCAATAGGTGCTGGTAAGCCACAAGGTGCACGTCCCATATGAGAATGTAAGTTATACGTTGACCGTTCCAAGGATGGGTAAACAAGAGACAGCACTCAAATTGAAAATCAAAGTGTATTAGTGAAAAGCAAAATACATCAGCAAACCAACGTTTCGGTCCTACAGATGGGACCCTTCCTCAGGGGGATACATATAATTATTATTATTTTAATCCTGTATATTTATATAACTATATTACTGTATATATATCTATTATTATTTATATCGCTGTACAGCTGCGACCACCTTTATCCGCCTTTATCCTAATGCGGCCGTAGCCACGTTGCTCTGACAACCGCAGCCAGATGCGGTCTGTTTTGTTTTTTTTCCGGAGCGGTTTCCGGAATGTTAGCGCTTGGATTTTTAGCACTGTCTGCTATACTGCAATACCGTATAAAAACACAGGTAGGTGTTCGCGAGCTGTTGTCTTAAAAGTCTAATAGCAATTCAACCTACAGTACAGTACAGTACAGAACAGCCGTACATTCTCTGCAAGTCTGTGTGTGCGGGCGCAGTAATTGTAAAATGAAATGCATAGGCGTATTACAGTATCACATTTTCGGCGCAGACAGCGCTCTACCTCTCGCCCCCTCACGCACACAAGGCTAAAGTACTATTTAAAATTCTTATCTACAGTACACCTCCCCCACACAATTCCTTGGAATGGATGGCTTTCTGGCTTCAATCTTCCCGAATCTGTCATCACATTCCTGCGTGTATAACGTACAGAGCCTGGTGTCACATTTCTGCACATGCGTGTATAACTTCACATTCATTTAGAAGTTCAAATCTGAAAAAAAAAATGTTGTTGTTTTTTTGGTTTCGTTTCCAGACATGTGCCTGCATAAAAATTCTTGATATTCTGATATTCAATCGGTACTTTAGCTTTTTAATGTGACACTAGTCATGCACATGCTTTATGTGATTTTTATTTATTTGGGGATCAAAACATTATGATGACCTGTTGAAAATATTTCTTTGAACGACAGTACAGGTAATCCTTCATGCAGCTTTACCCCTCTCCATCCCGCACACACACAAGGCTCAAGGATTTCAACTTCTTATCGACCCCTTTCACAGACCATTCATTTTCAAATGGTTGGCTTTGTGGTTTTAATCGTCCCGAACTTGGTGTCACATCTCTGCGCCTTCGCGTAATTCTCTTTGGGACCTTGTTGATTATTAATGCGCATGCGTGTATAACTTCACATTTATTTAGAAGTTCAAGTCTGAAAAAAAAAATTTTTGTTTTTTTGGTTTCGTTTCCAGACATGTGCCTGCATAAAAATTCTTGATATTCTGATATTCAATTGGTACTGTAGCTTTTTAATGCGACACTAGTCATGCACATGCTTTATGGGATTTTTATTTATTTGGGGGTGTGGGGATCAAAACATTATGATGACCTTTTGAAAATATTTCTTTGAACGACAGTACAGATAAACCTTCATGCAGCTTTACACCCCTGCCCCCCGCACACACACACAAGGCTCAAGGATTTCAACTTCTTATCGACCCCTCTCAGAGACCATTCATATGACTTATCCATCCACCCCCCCCAACCCTTTGAGGCTTTGTTTAGGGTAACGCATGCGCACGTGTGATAATCCCTTCTCGAATTTAATATGTTAATCTGATTAGCCCTTCTTGGCAACTACAGAAACTAGTGTAGACCTGTGAGGTTTACAATGTTCTGTACTATTTAGATGAATGAAATGAATAGAAATGTGTATCCACACCTTCCCGAATTTAATATGTTAATCTGATAAGCCCTTCTTGGTACCTACAGTAAGTAGTGTAGCCCACCCCTAAGCACTTCACACACAACCCCAAAGCCTTCTTGAAGAATCGACCCCCCACACATTCAAAGTGAATTTAAAGTTCAAAGGAAAAAAAAAGAGATTTAAAAAAAAAAACATCATCTGAATCATGTTTTGATAAATTACCAATTTTTTTCATTCTTTCTTTTTCTTTGGGGGGGGGGGTTGTTCAATGATTATGATTATCGTGAAAGTAAATAAATATTTATTTTATTTTATCAGGAATAAAAAATACAAATAATCATGAATAATACAAAATTCAGTTTTTATCTTCTTTGTACATGTACTGTAGTTCTTCTGTCAGTTGAAAATTGAGGGATGGTGGATAATCATGGAAGAATGAAAAATACAAATAATCATGAATAATGCACATTTAAAATAATAAAAACAGTAATACAAATTTTTAGTCTTTCTCTTCTTCGTCATGGCCACATTGCATTCTGTAGATCATTGAGAGAGGAGGGGGTGTGTAAATTATGACTGTACTATAGATACACTATACACAATTTACACATGATACCCCCCCCCAGGCCATCCTTTTTTAGTTCAGCTCTCTCTGAAGAGGAAAGAAAAAATTAGTGCAGTTACAGTAAGTGCATATAATGGCATTGTGTACAGTATTGCAACTCCATATTGTACTATGCAGTTACTTTTGTCAAACTACTGTATACTGGAAGTACTTTATAACTACTGTAAAATTCTTTGTAACAAGATTGGGAGTGCAGCTCTCTCTGAAAGAAAAAACTAGTGCAGTTAAGTGCATGCTGTATACTGTAAAACAATCTGTGCATTACTTACCTGTATCATACTGTACTTGGTGTGCCTGTACTTACCATACTGCAGTACAGTACAGTGCCAAACTACCTTCCTGATGCATGCTCATTACCAGTGTTCAACAATTAATGATAACCACACGCCCGTGGCGTGTGGATTTAGGCTGCTGGCGAGTGGATGTAGGCCGCTGCTGCAACTCTATGAATTCCCCTACTCGCACCAATTTTTTTTTTTTTAATAAATAAGTAATCCCCCTCCCTGATTGGCCTGACATGGGGAAGAGGGCCGGCTGGCAGCTCTGTGTCAGCCCCAACCCCCCTTACACCCGATCCCCACTTGCTGCCCGGGGCGAGAGGTAGGCTGTGGGGGTCCCGCGGCTGCTGCCCAGGTGCTTCCCCTCCGTCCCACACTCTGTTAATGGGAGCGGGGAAGCAGGCTGGCCGTACTGGCTGCAGCATGCACATGCGCACGTGGGAGGTAAGCTGGGGGGATCCCGCGGCTGCTGTTGCCCAGGCGCTTCCCCTCCATCCCACGCTCTGTGGGGGGGGGGGGGGAGGCAGGCGGGCGGCGGCCTGCGACTGCGCGCGGGGGGGGGGGGGCAGGCTGGGGGATCCCCCGGCTGCTGCTGCCCAGGCACTTCCCCTCCATCCCACGCTCTGTTAATGGGAGCGGGGAAGCAGGCTGGCAGCAGCCTGCGCATGCACACGCGGACGCGGGGGGGAGCAGGCTGGTGGGGTCCCCCCCGCCTGGCTGCCCAACCCCACCATCTGGCTGCCCGACCCTCAGCTGGCATGTGGAGGACAAGGCCTGGAT